>CAXKWD010000007.1:100584655-100874351 GCA_964059195.1 Ectobius pallidus
TATGGACCAAATTTTCAATGATGAAATAGATATTTATGTTATTCTGAATTGTAAATGATAAATCAATATACGTAATAATAGTAGTAGAAGCAGTAATAGTGTTTGTGGTGGTAAAAATGAAGGAAATGGATATTTATTTGTAAAATAAAAAAGGGAAGAGAATGACAGTGGAATCCAGTGATATCCTCAATAATTATTATAATAAGCTAGCACGTTTTTCTTACACTTAATGGATTATCACCTTTTCTTTACAGTTCAACCTGTAAAATGAAACTTTATACTGATGGAGAGAGTTCTGTTAAAAAATGTTTAAGTTATTTTGAATTGTACACATAAACAGAACTCTCTCTATGTAACATTTCATTTTACGGGTTGAGCCCATTACAATAAAAAATAAAGTGCTAGCATGCTATAGAGATTATAAAGGATATTACCAGATGTCACTGTCGTTCTTTTCCCTTTCATACAAATTGATAATTATCCATTTTATTCATTTTATTTGCTACAAATACTATTATTCCTACCACTATTATTTGTGTAACTATTAACCATTTATGATTCTAAATAACATAAATAATAATTTTGGAAATGAAAATTTTGTCCATGATCTAGATGAATTTTGACAAAGCACAATCGTAATCCAACACAATATATAGTTTTGCTCAAAACATTAGTTACGATTTTCATTTTTCCCTCATTCATTCCGAGTCTGCAATCTGTATCATAGGGAAGGATTTTTACAGATTGGTTCCTTATTTGCCTATTCTGTAACTACAAGAGAAATATACAATTATATCGCAATTTAGTATTTTCAGCAAATTTAGAAGCTATGTTCATTTGTTTTTATACGTGATTATGTTTTCACATAATTTGTTGCCAACCAAAAGAGCCTGAATTCTGCTACACATGAAATTACCAAAGAGTTTTATTATTATTATTATTATAATTCTAATCACAAGCAAACTGAAATTATTTTCCTTTTAAAAATTATGATTCAAAACAATATAAAATGCAATACAATGTTCGACTGTTACAACAACTTAACAAGTTCACAGGATTAACAAAACTTGCTAGCACAAAATCAATTATTATACAGGGTGTTAATGAATAACACCGAAATATTTTACCTGTGTATAGAGAGAACATAAACAAGCATCTTTTATTAGAAGATTTTTGCTCTATGACGAAAATGTGTAAGCTACAGGGCATTAAAGTCATTACAATTTAGTGTTCATAAGTCAATAATAAAGTGAAACAAGTTTAAAATTTCCATTAAATTGACTTCATGCCTTCTTATTGATCGATAAAAACCTGATTCTTAATCATTCATCAACAGCTATATCATAATTTAGTGTTTCCATAATCTGCAAAATTTACAGACTAATCACATGACTGGTCGCCAGTCCATTAGTTTTATTTTATTCACAACTCCAGTGTTAACAACGAAGTTCCTTTGTTTTGCACTTTTTTCAAATGTTAGAAATCAGTGGTGGTCATACCCTGGGGCATTTTATGCTGTTATAGGAAAAATTGAATGCATAGAGCAAAAATCTCCTAATAAGTGTTGCTTGTCTATATCCCCATCCATACACAGGTAATATATTTCGGTGTTATTCATTAACACTCTGTATAAGCAACTTATAGTCCTTTTCACCAGGAGATTTGCATTCTGATTTATAAAATCACATCTACGGCTATGTCATCAAGAAACAGAATATCACCATAAAATTCTAGAACATCAAGTCATAATATCTAATTGCACATAGGCCTATAGACTAAGCACTATGCAATGTCACATAGATAAATATAGCTATATAGAATTAGCTCTTGCATTGTGCCAAGAACAACATCCATTTATTTTTGCAGGCTTTCAGGCAAAAGTGAAGCCTGCTAAATTCTGCTGCCGTGGGGCAACTGTCACGGTCTGTCCAGTGATAAATATGGGCTTGTCTGAATGTCAGCATCAGACATTAGGGACTGAGATCAACGAGTTAAGATTCTGAAAGTATGACTACAACCAAAAAGTAATGGAATAATAATAATATTAATAATAATAATAATAATAATAATAATAATAATAATAATAATAATAATAATAATAATAATAATAATTTTATTTATTTATTTAAAGATGGTACAGACAATTTTTATAAATTTTAAATAGCAGGCATCTATTAATAATAATAATGATAATAATAATGATAATAATAATAATAATAATAATAATAATTAGTAGCAGTAGCAGAAGCAGTACCAGTAGTTATAGACAGTAATAATACTTAGTACATGTATTAAATTCCAGATGTAATATATAAATCTTGCATATCAAACGACTATAGAATGGTATACTGCTTAAAAACTTGATAATAATCCTGCATTGAAGATGACACTTAAAATTTATTTTAAGTTTTATAAAACAAAAAGTATTTGCAAGAAAGTAAAATGAAACTATAGGCACAACAGAATAGTGAGAGTGACACATAAGGGCTGAAATAAAACAATTCATTTTAAAATACATTTTTCAAACTTACCGGCATGCTTTCAATGGTAGTGTCATCTGTTGGCGAATTCTCCGAACTGAGAGCAAGGTGCGTGGTACCATTCACGTATTCAGATGGCACTGTTATACCTTCCAATGCATAATCTGTATACACTTCCACCTGTTACAATAGAAAATACATGATTTTCGAAAAACGTATTCTTCTTGGCGACTCAATTTTCCAAACTGGAATATTAAATTAAAAATAATATTCTAAAGTCATGTCATGATAATACACCAAAATGGAGTAGTTACCATACAACATTCGTTTACAATAAGAATTCAGCAAATGCTACAAATAGAATAGAACAGAAGCACAATAATTTTAGGGGGGCAGATTCTGAAGCCAGCTACAGAGACGTAACAAATGCCTGCCAAAAATATAAATTCATTAAATAAATAAATAAAAATAAAAAAACATAAAAAAGGAGCGTTCTTACACTAAAAGTAAAACCCATCAATAACTAACTTAATATAGATTTAATTATATCTTGTGGAAGTACTGTACACCTATAATGCAATATATTTTCCATGTTATACAGTAGGACCGCCTGTGTGGTTTAGTGGTTAGCGTTGCTAACTACAGATCCGGAGGTCTGTGTTCGAACTCCGATACATCCACGAATTTTTTCAGAGCGCACTCAGCTTCTTTACAAACTGAGGAGCCATTTAATGAAGAAGTAGCGGCTCCGGTCTCGGAAATCATCAATAACACATGTCTCCCCAATCCTTCCATCTGTCCATGACAGATAACGGAGCGACTGGATAGTAGACCAAGTCCCATAAGGGCTGTTGCGCCACGAAGTTACACAGTATTTGAGGCAAGTTAATGATGAACCAACGTAATACTAGTACTTTAAGGGGAGACATTCAGCTTTCGAACTGAAAAATAGGTGAAGTTCATTTTTTTTTCTCAGCAATGAGTTGTTCTGTAGCCCTGTAATCTGGCATGCACTATATTGACTAAAATAGTTCTACAATTGCATACTATTTTCAGAATTAATTTAACTATTACAGTTATGGGTAATTATCATTACAAAATGGCAGCCAAATTTTGTGCACTGAAGTGCCGTTTCCCTGATAATTTTCATAAATGCCCATAACAAAATAATTATATCTATTTGTAAATATCATATGAAGGACATAATCTAGAATATTTGTATTATCTGCAGTACCGAATAAATATTAAAACAAAAATTCATCACTTGTTAATTTTTTTTTACAAATTTTTACACCAAAAATATTAAATAGAAGCTATTAAAGTTACATCAATGAATCCAGATATTGTTCTTTAATATCAAATATACTTGCATGCAAAATTTCAGTGTAATATGTTAATAAATGTTTGAGTTATGAGGGAAACGGCACTTCAGTGCACAAAATTTGGCTGCCAATTTGTAATGATAATTACACATAGGCCTAACTGTAATAGTGAAATTAATTCCGAAAATAGTATACAATTGTAGAACTAATCAATAGAGAGCAAGCCAGATTACAAGGCTACAGAACAATTCATTTCTGAGAAAACGAAGATTTCTTTTTTTCACCAGGTGTCCGAAGATGGAAGGTGCGTGCAGATGGAAAGTGTGCGAATACATCGCCTACGCCACAGCGGTGGACTGAATAAAGTTCCTACTTAAAAATTCTTTATCCTTCTACATTTTTCTGTCACATTTGGCTACGAAATGCTTGATATTATATAAAATCCTCGGGCCTTAATGACTTAAAATTATGTAATTTATCAAGCGTTAATGCAGGAAATACATGAAAACTCCGTGGGGTCGGTCACTGACCTCAACCTTCATTGGCATCTTTTTAAGTATTTACTCAGACACTGCCTTCTTGAACTTTCCTAGTGTTAAAAACAGGACCAATACAGAAGGCTACGGAAAGAGAAAAATCACGGCAGTGTTGAAACAATAGGCAAGATAATATTGTCAATTGTCAATATTGATACTATCAAAAATCTGAAATCCGTCTGAGGATGACTCTACCCAGTGAAAGGTAATTTAATATTTCATTATTTATTTAGTTTATATAAATAATGTCGTAAGGGGTCGCTCGATTTGTAATTGACCTTTTGAGAAACTCTTAAATAATACTTATTATTAATTAATTAGCTTCCTTATGTATGTTTGTCCCCAGTCAAAATCTCTCCCTAACGACTGAATGTATATTAACTTTAACGAAGGTTCGTATTCGGAATTTGAACACTCACGGTAAGGTTTCAGGCTATAACTATAAATAACTAATTATCCACAGTAAATTTTGCTTATAAAGTAATAAATAACATTTATGCCAACAATCTAAATCTGTGCATAAACAAAGAAATGCATGATCACCTGACAAGAAACAAACATTTTAACTTATTCAACCAATACCACCAAATATGGTTTGAAGGGAATTCTTAAAATGATTGTTACAGAATACAATAACTTACCAAATAAGATAAAAGAAAGCGTTTCTCTAACTACGTTTAAAAAAATGTCCAAAAAACACCTCCTTGATGACTTTTTTAATAATTAATTTTTCATTTTAGTGTGTCAAATTGTACTATATATAGTTATTTATTATGTAAATTGTGATAAATTACCTTTATATTATGCTACTTAAATTAGTTGGGATTATTATTTAAACTTATCTTTTATGTGTATTAATATGGTAGTTTTTTTGTGTATTACTGTATTTATGATGTTTATTATGTATCATACTTAAGCTGCTGTTTGCCATTTTCTCTGTATTAATTCAATTTTTTTTGTATTGTCCCTGCTACGAGCCATTGGCTCTTTGGGATCTTTTTTGTCAAATAAATAATAATAAAAAAAACTATTATTTTGTATGGTAGGAAGAATTATTATTAGAAGAAATATATAGCTAAATTCTGTTAATCTTTTCAGAGCTGAATTTATATTAATATAAGCATTCACCAAGTGATAACTGTGGGTTCTAAGTTTGAAATCATCGAAAAAATTTTAGTAGAACTGCTGGTTTTCAAGAATAGCAGTTCTAACACAAGGATAAAATATCTCTTATTTCAACATAAAGCATTATTCTATGAATTCTATACGGTGATGCTTTCTCGAAAACTCCATATTACAATGTCCACACTTCCTCACTTCATTTTTGAAAATGTTAACCAGCTAATCATAGCCTGAAAACTCACCCTAGTTTCTAAAAAAAATTGTCCCAAAAATTGGAATCAGCCAGAATTGCGTTGTGACGTAATTCAGTGTCGCCAGTAGCCTACATTCCGCACATGCACATTCAAGTATAAAACAGTTGCGAAAGTAGAAACGAAATCTAATTACATCGTGAAAACTAACCTATCTGCCACTACTTACCTTAATGCAGTATATTTGTTAGCCTTCCACACCTTTCGTAAACTTCGTTACACTAAGAGGACCGATTCCTTTGTTTCTAATAATTTCCTAAGGTAACTCCAACCTAAGTAATTTTATTCCACATCCAGTAATTTATTTACCATCGTATTAGTAGTAGTACTCTTAGTAGGTTATTTTGTGACCAATCGGTGCTGCCCGTCTAAGACGGCAATCAAGGAATTCTGGAGTTTAGTGCCCAGTTATATAACAACAGGTTTTATAATTAATTCTCCTAGATATATTACATAAATCCTAATTACTCGTTTTTTAATATACTTCACATTTTTATTGATTTTTTTATTTGCCTTAACAGGAGAATTCCATGTTAGGTTAGAATATAAGTAGATACAAATAAATTTAATACAGTTACTGATATCAGTACTGTTTTCTTTAATAAAATTAAAATTTAGACATATGATACTATCATTTTTACAAATTTTAAGTAGAATTTATTTGCGGAACAACCCACCGGTCATGTGCTGAATTTGATATAGAATTTAACTTGCTAATTCTTTTGCAGTTTCAGAAGGTATTATCAATCCAAGTAATAAACAATCCACACATCAATTGTTTTAATTGTATCGATTATTAATTTGTTATCAATGTCTCAACTTATACTTTATTGTACAGTAGATCTATAAATCTATAAACTGTTTTTACGAATCATAGCGCTAAATAATATTTACATGTTAACGTACAATATTTTATACCATATTGAATTTAGCATGATTACTGATTAGAGATGAATGATGATTATTTTTTACTTTCTAGAATATAAGATTTTTGACTTGAACGAAACATATATAGTACGTAAGCGCATGGGATTTGTCCTTGATTTGTTACGAATTAATGTAAATAGTGGTTAGACAAATTTGAAGTGGCTGCTTAACCGTACAAGAAGTAAGGCAAAAGTCATGAAAACGGTTGAAGTAGTTAATATGAAATGTTATACTATAATCAAGTTCATAGATCGGCCCGAACTCTACAAGGCTCATTAATGTAGTGTCGGAAGGTAGGAGACGACAGGCGATACCCATTTACGAAGATAAATACAACTTACCACATGATTTAATGACAGAAACCAGAGAAAAGCTACCAAGTCGATTTAAGACGATTGAAATACCCTCAGACGTCAGCCAAATTTTCAAGACACAAATTGCATTAACCATAATCTTCTCCGAAACCAGATTGACTGAAGATGATGCTTACAAGCGTCGAAATGCATCTCAACAATACGTAAAAAAAAGTTGTTTGTTGGAGGAAGATCAGGAATACATCTACTTTACTTCATATGGAATCACAACATCGGGTTCTGTCCATGAAATACAAGTTATATGGAAGAGAGCTTCACTGTTATAATATTAGATCAGAGTAATGTTTGTTTATACTTACGCATAACGAAATGCGACTTAACAAGGGACATCTTCCTTCACCAAGACTATAGAGCAACTTTTAGTTGAATGACTATAACCACCAGGTTTTTAATGCTGAACTGAATATTTATATATATTTTAACTTTTAGTATCTTAAAAATAGGCTAATGTTGATACTGGATAAATATAGATATATTTCTCACTGTCAGATAAAGACCCACCGTAGCTTCATAATATGAAATCTTGCTATGTGACATCCAGCTGAATGAACAGTAGAAGTATTGTAAAAATTCATCCATAGACGAAATTTTAAAAATTACGGACATATATTTCACATTAAATCTCTGTTGTTGGATACCTTTTCCCATGGGAAACACCCAATTAACGGAAGTTTTGTGAAGAAACAAATGCAAATAATAAGGGAATGAAGATCTATTTTACTTACGAGAGTAATCACTGCACAAGCTGCAATGAGCGTCACAGATATGAGAAACACAGCCAACCGGATCCATCGACTGGTGGTGACTACTTGGTAATCACAGGGTCCCGATTCGAAGTCGCCCGTGTTGCCGCCTCCAACTGGAGTAGCGCTGGTGGTGTGATGGGGGCAGAAACCATCAAGCCAGCATAAGTACAGGAACACGAGAAGTGATACAAGGGTCGCTCCATACGACCCCCACAGAACCACTGTCCTGCACAAAGAGAGGTTATTTATCAAAATGAACCGTGAGTCCAGCGAGGGATATCAACTATATAACATACTACGATTTCTTCAGAAGTAAGTTAATAACACTGATTAAATCGGAGTCCAGCCCTATCTTCTTAGCATTACAATTTTATTTTTTACTCAAGGAAACAATGTTAAAACTGTGTCCCTAGGTGGAAGGATTATAATTAGGTGCGAAATTTGTTAATATATAAGAATACATCCTGTAATTCCCTTACATTAAAATACGTAATTCATGATAAAAACATGCAACTGACGGCCATATTACCTGGGTAAACAGGTTGACCAACACGACAAACCAAACAGGAGACTTAATACGGCACATTTTCAAAACGTGTGAATTCAGTATTCCCTTCTAAACTAATATCACTGTTCATAACCTAACCTAACCTAATCTAACCTAACTTCCATTAAAGTAGAATCTGCCTGCCATTACTTACCCTTAATGCAAGATGGACAGTTGGTCATCCTGCTTCGTAGTTGGCATTTCTTCTTTGCTCAGAATAATCTTAATATGGCTGACGTCTTTCAAGCGTAATAAAAATGAATGGATTGAAATGGGTAAAAATAAGATCAAGTTCTAAAAACGACTAATTTCACCCCTTAATCATTTCCTTGAACAAAAGTAAGTATATTTAACGATGTTTCCAGTTCCAGGAAGGAAAATTGTAATGCTAAGAAGATAGTGCTCTACCCATTAAATCGTCTCTATTATTATGAAGAGTCATTTTGGTAAAATCGCAGGTAAAGTCGCAATGTAGGGGGGCCCATCTCGCGATGTGCGCAGGTTTCCAGGGACGGGTGATGTTTTTTTGTTTCTCAGCGAGGTAGGTAGACGATCATGACGCTTCTTGTACATTGCTTATGAACAGTGATATTAATTTACTAGGGCATTCTGAATTCTCCTGAAATTCTAGTTTAGTGGCAGTTAGGTTAGGAACGGTGTTACTAATTGGTGACAGGTTCTGTTAGGTTATGAACGGTGATATTAATTTAGTAGGGCATTCTAAATTCTGCAGAAGGCGAGGTTTGTTGCATTGGTGAACCTGTTTCCCAGAATTAAACGTGTTCAGCTGGTGTGACGTCACACTTCTAACGTCCAATCACGAGTTTCTTCACATAAAATATGGCGGAATTCAGGCTACTTTTCGCTAGATCACATTATAAAAGGAAGTGTAACGTTTAGGCTGGGTGGGTTGGACCAAATCATTCGTCGAGGCAACATGTCCTCTCCAGAGAACTATCTATAACAAAATACGTGTGATATTAAGTGATTTATGAGGAAAAAGTTGGTTTTCAAAGTGGGCCCCCCTATAATGTGACTTTCAACCTGACCTGTGTATTGTAGAAATGAGAACTAATAGACAAAAATGGATGTCATTTTCGTGTTTAGCGACCCCAAATTAGTAATGTATGGTTAATTTTGTCTCGAATACATTTTGGCTGTTGACTTGTGTTATTGTCAAAGAATTAGGATATGCTCTTTATTAATGAAGTACTCTCACGCAGCGGGCCCGGGTTCGATTCCTGGTCGGGACAAGTTACCTAGGTGAGGTTTTTTCCGGGGTTTTCCTTCACCTGTGAGACAAACGTCAGGTAACTTTAGGCTCTTGTGGTCCCCGGATATCATCTGGCCATCATTATCATCTTCACCCCATCCTCGCGTTGTTCGGAGTGAGTGAGTGTGTGTGTGTGTGTGTGAATGGTGTGTCTCGTCCTGTGTGTTTGTGTTGTGTCGGAGGTGGCCCCGGCATTGGGCTGATCACTCATCCGGGGAGGCCCTCCACGTCATTGTCTGGTCAAAAAAGTATTTCTGTCTGTGTTGTGATCCATAGTTCATTCCTCTCCCGACAGGTCGCAGGCCGCATGAAGGTCCCTACATGGGAGAGGTAAAACTACGAAAGAGAAAAAAATAATGATGTAAAAGAGATCACATAATTATATTATAAATAACCGATAATAGTTATTTACGATGTAAAACCGTTATGTAGAACTTAATAGGAAAGCACGAATTTCTCGTTTTGTTATTCGTGTGAGTCTGTTAAGTTCTTATAATTGTCGAACATCGTACGACGTTTGATGTTATTTTGATACGTGAATTTAAAAAGGAAAATAATTTCAGTTCATATGTGCTTGGAATAGTAATCAAAAATCTTTTTGGTAATTTCATATGTAGCGAATTCAGGCTCTTTTGGTTATCTATAGTTTGTATTAAAACAAATTGTTGTTTGAAACAGTTGGGCATCGCAGAAACAATGGCGTAAAATAGTACCTATTCGTAAAGAAATGTATATCTCTTTTGAAGTTACAGAAAACTCAGTAACGAACTAATATTGACAAATCCTTTGCTATGATAATGAATTGCAGACTTTGAATGAATAGGGTAGAAATGAAAGTTGCAAGTAATGTCTTAAGCGAAACTAAATATTGTGTTGACTTAGTTTGTGTTTTGTCAAACTGTCTGTATCTACAGGGTGGTCCATATGTCTTGTTACCCCCATACTTTTACATATCTTTATAAGAATAAAATATAATATATGTTATATAATATAGTATAAGGCAGTATGGATTCAACGTCAACCAGGATGGTCCATATTTACGCATCCAGAAGGTGACCACCAACAACCGTCAACGAGCTCAATGATGATGACATTCAGCATGTGCAAGATTGTTGGAGGTATTTCCGACACTCCAGCAGCGGGCTGACCTTTTCTGTGTTTATGTGTGGTCCATTATTACGAAGAGCTGGAACATAACCCCCCACATGTGATGATCTGGGTTGCTATGTCCGCTAAACACTTGATAGGTCCCTATTTCTTTGATGACGAGCCATGTTACAGACATTCTTTGTTCCAGAGCTCCAAAGAATGAATCTCCTGGAACGTTCCTGGTTCCAACAGGATGCAGCACCGCCCCACTATGCCATCACTGTCAGGGAATATTTAAATGAAGTGTTTCCCAATAAGTGGATAGGACGCAGATCGGTACATCTTCTGGCGCCTCTGGATTGGCCTCCCAGAAGCCCTGATCTCTCGTCTTGTGACAATGCCCTCTGGGGCATTATTAATGAGAAGGTATCACTACGAGAATACCAAACAACAGAACAATTCAAGGACGCTATTAGGACTGCCTTTGATACAACAATCAACAGAAATGTGCTTCGTAAAATATCACACAGGTCATGGCGACGCATCATTTTGTACCACGAAAATAATGGTGGTCACCTTCTGGATGCGTAAATATGGACCATTCTGGTTGCCGTTGAATCCATACTACCTTTTACTATATTATATAATATATATTATATAGTATTCTTATAAAGTTATGTAAAATTATGGGGGGTAACAAGACATATGGACCACCCTGTAGTTGTGGACAATATTTTTATTGCCGAAATAGTTATTTATATTATTTTGAACCGTAAATGAATAATAGTTATACGATAAATACTATTAGAAGGAATAATAGTAGTCCACCGCTGTGGCGTAGGGGATGCGTTCGCTCCTCTGACGCAGCGGGCCCGGGTTCGATTCCTGGTTGGGACATGTTACCTAGGTGGGGTTTTTTTCTGGGGTTTTTCATCACCTGTGAGACAAATGTTGGGTAACTTTCGGCAGTTGTGGTTCCCAGATATCATCTGGCCGTCACGCCATTATCATCTTCAACCCATCCTCGCCTTGTTTGGAACTGTGTGTGTGTGAATGGTGTGTCTCGTCATGTGTGTTCGTATTGTCTCGGAGGTGGCCCCGGCATTGGGCTGATTACTCTTCCGGGGAGGCCCTCCATGTCCTTTGTTGGTCAAAAAAGTATGTATGTGATCCAAAGATAATCTTTCTCCCGACAGGTCGCGGCCCTGTAATGCCCGGGCGGCTTGGGTCGCTTAAATCCTAAATGGGAGAGGTAAAACTAAGATAAAGAAGGACAGAAGAAAGGAATATCGGTAGGCCTATATGTAGTTCTTAAAATGAAGGAAATGGATAATTAATTATTAATTTGTGCGAAAGGGAAGAGAACGATAGTATCATCTGGGAATATTCTGTATAATCTCTGTAATGTGCAAGCAAGTTCCTTTCTTTACCTTAACGGGCTCAACCGTAAAATGGAACTTTACATAAACGTTTACAATGTTTACGATTAAAAAAATAGTGCTTTCGTAGATAGGCTACACATAAAACATGTGCAAGTTTAGGGTCACAGCTAATAGAGAGAACTGCAAATTGTTCCGAAGTTAACTTTAATGATGTGAACTCGACACAAGGGACTCGATTGTAAAAATAACACGAAATTACTATTATTATTATTATTATTAAAAATATAAGACGGTTTTATTGAAACAAAGGACGTGATATTTCATCCTAAATTTCAAGTCTAAGAAAAATGAGACCCGGAGGAAGGGCTATTGTGATCATACCTTGGCATGGTGGAGACTTGTATAGCAGCCATACACAGGAACAATGCCACTGTACATAGAACATAGTACCGGAAATGAGGGTCGGGCTGGTTCCGGTAATCCCTCTCCTGCTGAGGCTTCCTGAACCACAGTAATACCGGATTCAACTCCTCGGAGTTAAGCCATTTCCTGAAACACAACACCTTGACATTAACACCATGCATATTAACTAACACAATTAAAAATGGCAATTAATGTTTCCAAATCTTTTCCACTCCTGTCTGCTTTGGAAAGAATTTCTGGATAATCCACTAGCCTGAACTTATTCTGGACCCAGGGTTAACGAGGCTAAAATTATTTCATTATTTATTTATTTATTATTTATTTATTTATTGTATCTCCAAGTCTGTATGAACCCTATTTTGCCAGAAAAGGCTTGTTAGGGTTATCTATTTATTTATTTATTGTACCAAGAATATTACGGACTAATGCCCAATTACAATATTCTCGCTTATATCAATAGACCAGATTCTAATATTAAATATTTAAAGCGATATTCAAAATAATCAAACTAATACTATAACTATAAAAAGCACACAGAAAATAAAAACAGAAACACAAACAATATGACAATTACACAAGAGAACTTAATATTAAAAACAAATAATAATGTACATAATAATATAATAGTTTTAGAGGAAAATATATTATATCAGAAAGATTCAAATAAAGAAAATGACATGGAGCATATTTGAATAATTATTATTTTAAAATTTTATAGCTTACACAGCAATACATACAGTAATATATATAGAATATGAATTACATGTGGTTGTGAATATACGTTAGATACTGCATAAAATGATCATAATAACTTTGCTTCGTGAAAATTTTTTGACACATGGAAATTTCGTCACAATCTTCAAAAAGCAAATTTAGCTGGAGTCTTTTTGTTTCGAACATAGGACAATCGAACAAAACATGTTTTACAGTTAGTATGGATTCCTGACAGAATTATAACCACTATCTGAAATAATGTGAAATCGTAAAAAATAACTCCCAAATTTTCCATGGCCTGTCATAAATTGTGTTAAAATAAAATTAGGTGGAAATATTTTAACATTTAGCCGAAAGCGCACTGTAGGGAAGAAAAGTTCTTTAGTCAAGGCACCATTTGTATTTTTTATCCAAATGTCATTCCAACAATTAAAGATGTAAATTATTGCATGAAAGGTACTCAATAACGATTTCGCCATATTTACTGTGCAAGTTAGCTGGCAACTTAATCATCCGCCTGGCGAGCTCGTATTTCGATAACGTACAGTAATTTTTTTCCTTCCTGACAGTGGTAAAATGCGTGTAAGGGGAAGGAAAATTCGTGGTGGGAGTTGAATTCAGAGAGACAAGCCATCTTCCCCTCCCGCCAGTCATGACAGCCGTAGCCGTATACCTTAGTTATCGGGATGTGACTCCCTTGAAGACTAGTGTACGAATGAAACATTACTCCTTCAAATGACAATATTTCAATAGTGAACTCGTTCAGATTACTGAGCATCTTTCTGACCAGGTTCAGGTAGAAAAATTCACTGTAGGTCGCATGGTATCAAGAAGGCGCCAACGTGCCAATTCTTTAACCTCACCCTTAATAGTTGTGCTCATGTATATATACTTGATTTATACTTTCATTGTCATTAGTAGGAAAGGTATTTAATGACCATATAATAGTGCAAACATTCAAAATAAAAAATGCATTTATGACCTAAAAATGGTGAAAAAATGGCACAAAATTTAAAAGAAAGACCAATAAATTTACCACTACTACTTATAATTAGTTTTTTTTAAAGTAATGAATTGCTAATAGCAATTTAATGGATGGCATTGCGTTATATATGAATTTACAATATAAAACACACTTATTTGATTACTAAAGAAGTAAGTAAATTTATACTACTTGGACAACCTTAGCGAAAAAAATCACCTAGGAAATATGTGCTATTTTAAAAGAAATAAAAAAAAAATTCTTTATTGCTACAAGTCAAACCTGAATTAAAATTACCTATGAATACCTGGCGGAGATTCTCAAATAAAAACGATTGTCTGTGGTCTGAAAGTAACGATTTGTACATGGAAATGCTCCTCTCTACCTCAACTGAAACATTATCTAACATGCCGAAAATGACCTAATAATGCCAAAAATGATCTAAAAATTGCCAAAAAATAACCTATCTCTTGAAAATGACGAAAAATGCAAGATAAAGCAAGAAAATGCAAAAACAAATTGCCCTTAATGAATCAACTATTTCATGATACATGTTTATATATATTCGAGCTATCTTTTAACCTTCATATGAAAAAGATGCAAAATCATAAAATGATTGCCCTCTCATTAGGAATAATGTAATAATATTATTTTCTCCTACAACTGCTTCAAAATTGAACGTAAATCAATTGAAAATCACAATGCTGTCTTGATGCCGTGAACTGTGAGTGTGACACAACACCAACTTGGTGACTGGAGCTTATGTGCTCTTATACATGTTTCAAGGCCCCCTGAATCCAAAAATATCATTTTTGGAAACATGTCTGTGTGTCTGTGTGTGTGTCTGTCTGTGCGGAAGTTTGTGAACAGGCTAGCTCCGAAACGGAGAATCGTATGAAAACAAAATTTCGTATTTGGGTCAGGTACCTTCTGAAGATGTGAATCGAAGATTGGCGACAAATTTCCCTTATTTTTAAGGGGACTTTACATGAAGAAATTTTCGTTTTTCGCGATTTTCTCGAAAACGGCTCTAACGATTTGCTTTAAATTTTGCGCATGGATTGCTTGTACCAAGAGCTAAAACTTTTATTTGAAACATTTTTTCTAACAAATTCTCTGAAGGGTAGTTATAAGCAACCCACTGTGAATACGTGATTTTTGCATTACGGCTTCTTGTAAATCGTACGAAAACAAAATTTTGTATTTGGGTTAGGTACCTTCTGAGGCTGTGAAGATTGGCGACAACCTTCTCTTATATTTAAGGAAACTTTGCATGAAGAACGTTTTTTGCTATTTTCTCATAAACGGCTCTAACAATTTCCTTTAAATTTTGTACATGGATTGCTTATACCGTTTCAAAAACATTCTCTGAAGGGTGGTTATAACCTACCACCTTGCCTGGTGAACAACTCAATACGCGGACATTTAAGGCATTTTATTCTATATAAGCACGTGAAGTGAGAAAAATGTACTGTTGGCCCTGCTTACAGTAAAGAAATATCTGAGGGGAATATTTGATAAATTTCGCAAATTATTCTTAACAGCGGAAAGTTTAATAAACGTTTGCAGTCACTTGTTTTTTCCCCCCATAGCCTGCGTTTTTAGTCGCAACATTCAAAGAAGGGGCTATAAGATATTTATAGCATAATTAGCGTAAATGCTGCAAACATTTATTTGGGCAGAGGAAGTTATGTGACTTTCACATCAGATTTTTTCTGAAGAGCTGCCCATTACTGGAGATTGGAATTCATGCCTACATCTCAAGCCGAAAAATGAATTTTGCATTGAAATTAAAAAAAATCATCCTAGATGGCTTTGACCACGTCTACCTTTTTTTTTCTTCTTTTTCTTCACAGGATGCTTCTGCTTATTCCTTTTAATTGTTGCTACACTTGGCCCTTTATATACAGCGGCACATTCCAATGATTTTTCAGTGTCGTAAGCAGGTCCCGATTTCAGATACTCTGCAACCTGGGCAAATCTTTGTAAAACGTCCGTTTCATCTTTTTAATCTTACTTTTACAAGTGCTACATGTGTGTATACACATAAAAATACACATAAATAGACTATATATATATACTGTAAATGATTTTATATAGGCTGTGCCTCTACTTGCAGGAGTAAAAACTATTTCTTTTAATTTCCAGATCAGGTTGTTGGTCCGCAATGTATACGCAAATGGATGAGCTTCACCAGCAATTACTTCAAATGGAAGCGAACTTAAGATATAATAAAGAAGTTGCTTGCAGAATATGGAGGAAGGAGCAAGAAGATTGTATGGAAATCAGAAGGGAGACGCAAAATAATTCTGAGGAGACTTGTTCAAAATCATTAACAATAATAGAATCGAAGGAAGGAAATTGTGGAGAAGTACTGGAAAATAAAATGAACGATTCTCAAAATTACTTTAGAAATGAAGGGATGCTGAATGATTTAGAAACGTTAAGTTTTCAACAACTAAAACTAAAGGTATTACTTCAGGAAGGCACAAAGGTAATATATGAACTTAAAAGAGGTATGACAAAACTAAAGGAACTCTATCCTGGATCAGAAAGAGATTTAGAACATAATATGACAGTCGAAACTATGAGAAGTAGTGGAGGTAAAGACCTGAGTGAAAGGGAACAATACGATAAAGAACTTGCAGAGGAAGTAGACAGAATGGATGAATATGAAAGACCTGATAAAATGCTGGTTCTTGAATTAGAAGCAGATAGGATTCCTGATAGTTTGGTTACTTTATATCGTGCTGATGAAGTTAAACTCAAAGAGTGTCAGAGAGCTGAAAGCGGATTAACTGAAATTTCGGCTGGTGATAAAGAACCTGTAGCAGAACTTGACCTTACGAGGGAAAACCAGTCAGACTGTAATGTGATTTTGAATACTTGCACTACCGTCTGTAAAGAACGTGACATAGCTTGTGAGGAAGGATCGCAACCGACTAGCAATGACGCTATTGCACTCGGCGCTTTTCAAAGTGCTTTGAAATTCCAAACGGATCTTGTAAATGAAAAGCAAGCCCTTTTACAAAAAGAAATACAGAACCGAAGTACGCTGGAAGAGGAGGTGGTCAAACTGAAATCATTGCTGGTAGAACGTGAAGAAGCAATGTCGTACGAACGTCAGAATGCACGGTTTGTGGAAAAAAAATATCGCAAAATGAAAGAATTGCTCATTGGTGCTCAAAGAGAATTGAATAACGCCATGGAATCTCGATCCCAGCTGGAGCAGATTCACATCGAATGCCAAGCGCTTGCAGTACAGTCACACAACTATCTACAAGCGGTAAGATATTATTAATAGGTTAGCAATGCCGGCAATAAAACCTCAAACCATAATAAATAACTTCCAAGTTTAAACTCATTGTACTGGCTATCCGAGTTGGGCCGCGTCGTGTTTTTAGTGTCTAACGTTTTGGACATCCTATCCGGCCCAACCCGGATAGCCAGTACATTAGTACAATAAGTTTATGTATGAAACAGGCCGTGGAAGCCTACGAACTAGTTTCCAAGCTTATTAGCTGATGAGAGAACACTTAAACATTTCACACTTGAAAGTCTTGGTTCTATTTAAGTTCAATACGCATTTTAAAAATAAAATTTAAAGTCGTAAATGAATAGATTCAAACACGATGAATTTATATTATTAAAAATATGAAAATTATTTTTAAATTTAAAATTTTCATAATTTTATTTTATGAACAGAGCCAAAGGTACTTCAATTTGCATTTATTTATGATATATTAATAAAAAAAATAAGTTTGTCTACGTTTCGACGACTTGTTGTTAAGTTAATAAACATAACAAAGATATAGAATATATTTGAAAGGTCCCTCCTTTATAACCGAGCAACCAACCCATTATAACCAACATAACGAGCTCCTTGTGGAAACAAAATAATTCTCTACACAAGATAGCAACAAGAATTATTCTTCCGACGAAGGACCAGATGAGGACTAGCCAGTATTCCTAACTAAACACTCCTCCTCCGTGGCGCTACATCCCTGAAGGGACTTGGCCTACCACCCGACCGCTGCGACATCTACCACAAACAGATGACAGGATTGGGGGGCATGTGGTCAGCATGCCGACACCCACGGCCGTTAATGGTGGTTTTCATGACCGGTAACGGAACACTACTTCAGTGTAACTGGGATGCTAGGGCCTGAGTTTTATGAAATAGGGCCCTGGCAGTGCAATATTACAATTCTGCGGAACTTTTCGACCTAATTACCTCATAAACCTAAACAAAACACAAAAAATGTTATCATACTGCCGCCGTGAAACTGCACATTTATATCGATTCCATTCTGTAAGAGAAATTTCAATACGTTTCACGAAATCACTATTCTCTTCGTTTAAAATATGTAAAATGGACTGTGCTGTACCACACCTGGAAAAGTCAGATTTATTTGTGAGCAAGTAAAAATTTGATTCTGTTATTCGTTGTCTATAGAAATACCGCGATGAAAGAAAGAAATCGTTCCAAGTGAATGTCATGTGTTGTCCTGGACTAAGGCAAACTAAACTAAATTACCGAATGTCTGTGTTAATATCAATTCTTCCACCAGTGTTCAATTATAGTAAAACTTATTAATTCATCTAGTCTAAAATTGTCATGTTATAAAATAATTGTAATGATATTATTTATAATAACTTACGTATCTAAAATATTAATTTATATGTACTGTATTAACAATAAGCAGTTCTAGCAAGAACAATTATATTTTCTTAAAAATAATAAAGTCCAACCCATTTATTAAATTGTAACATAAATTACTTGTCTAAAATAATAAATTATGTATATTGACAATAAGTATACACCGAACGAGGTGGCCGAGATGGTAACGTCTTGGACTAGCATTCGGGAGGTCCCAAGTTCAAATCTCATGGCTGGCCAATTCGACATGGGATTTTTTTCATGATTTCCCCAGTCGTAAAGGCAAATGGCGAATTGATATTTACATACCATTAATCATCCTCACCATTTCATCTTGTATCATATCCATTTAAATTAATCTTTAATCTATATTAATAAAAATGAATTTACAACAGGGTTGTTGCCGCATCACTTGAGAACGGCTCGACCGATTTGGCTGATTTTTGTTTTGTTGTGATCGTAATTGTCTGGAGAAGGTTTGTATGAAAGAAAATTTTTGGAAAATCCACGGGGAAAGTCGGAAATGTGATGAAATGAGGCAAAGTTAGACAAAGTTAGAGAGTTCTGCTGTCAATTGTTTACATAAAAAAAAGATTTTAAAAATTGAAGTGTGACAAAAGAAGTGTGACATTCACAGTTTGAGAGTTCCACTTTCACATGTTTTCATAACAAAACAAACAAAAACAAAAGTGAGTCTTGCAACCAAACCGAATCGAAAGTGTGTTATCCATTCATTTTGAGAATGCAAGTCCGTGTAAACAAATGCACGTGATTTGAACCACACCACACATCATGCTACAAGACAATATAATGCGGTATTAGATTTTATTTTTATAACAGTAAAAGCTCATAAAATGTGACGAAAATTTTTAAGATAATATCAACTTATTGCAAATGTTTCAATGTATTGCGAAACGTGGCATTCGTGATATAACCCTCCAGTTTGCGAGAGTCATTGTTGTGAATAATGTAAACATACAAATTTCAGTGAACAGTGAAACGTGGTGTTTATAATTTATAACCCAGTCTGTGAGAAGCATTAAACATAATGACTGAAATTCAACCAGGCCCAAGTGGCATAATTAAAAATAAGATAGGTAAATCTTTGCGAAGTAGACAGAAGGAAATTATATTGAATGTTTTTAATGGGTTTAAAATATATATATATCCAGCACTTGCAATTGAGGACGTTGTAAAATTGACATCTGAATTCACCGGTATATGTACCAGAAGTATCTGGAAAGTGCGTAGTGAATACAGAGACTCTGGTGTAGTGAAAACTCCCCCAAGAAAGGCTGAAAAGCTGCATAGTGTTTTAGATAACATTGATGACTTTGTGAAAAGTGCTATTCGAGCAAAAGTTCATCAATTCTTTTTTGATAACATACCTCCAACTGTGGATAAACTTCTTTGTGCTGTCAATGAGGACTCCGACCTAACTAATTTTAAAAGAACAACAATTTATAAGTTATTGTTGGACATTGGAATGAAATATGTGAAAAGAAGTGAGGTTAATGTTATAGTAGATCGAGATGATATTGTACTTTGGAGAAGACGATATCTTAGAGCTGTACGGCAATACCGAGCAGATGGTCGAAAGTTTTATTACTTAGGCGAGACATGGGTAAATGCAGGACACACCACCCCTAAAATTTGGCATGACACTACTGTTGAATCAAAGGAAAAAGCTTTTAGGGCAGGATTAAGTCAAGGTTTAAAAAATCCTATGGGTAAGGGGAAACGCCTAATAGTTACGCATATAGGTCTAGGTAGTGAAACAGGCTTCGTAGATGGGGGGTTTGCTCATTTTTGAGTCAAAGAAAACAGGTGAGTACCACGAAGACATGAATGGAGAGGTATTCCGTAACTGGTTTGCTAATGTTTTGCCGAAACTTGAACCCAACAGTTTAATAGTTTTGGACAATGCATCATACCACAGTGTGAAACTCTATCGGCGTCCAAATACTTCTTGGCGTAAACAAGATATTGTGGAATGCCTACAAGAAAAGAATGTAGGGCCTAACATTTAATGATAAAAGTGTTAAGGCAGAGTTAGTGATCTTAGCACAGGAATTCGCGGACAAAGATGAAAATAAATATGTGGTTGATGATATAGCAAATAAAGCGGGCCATCAAGTACTGAGGTTGCCCCCTTATCATAGCAATTTGAATCCAATTGAACTGGTATGGAGTTTTATCAAAGGGTTTGTGGCCAGAAATAACAAAACTTTTAAATTATGCGATGTTAGGAAACGGTTTGACAGAGCAGTATTGATGGTGACGCCAGAAATGTGGCAAAAGGAAATCAAGCATGTAGTGGCTATATCAAGCGTTTTCTGAGGAAATAGTTTAAGTGTGATAAGTCGTTTTTCCTCATTTCAAGTTCTATGTAGGCCTACAAATCGAAAGTCCTTCATAAGTTAATTTCAAATTACAAAATAAAAACCCGGGCGACGCCGGGCCTTTTAAGCTAGTATCAGTATAAATTTACTCCATAAAAAATACACCAATAAGAGAAACAATTGACAATCAATAGTCTCATGACCTACCCTACTGTATAAACACACATCCCGAACTCCTGATATGAACTCGCAGCTAAAACGAGTATAAATACAATTAAATAAATAAAATTAAAAAGTGATCCTAACAACAACGATTAAAATTTCTTTAAAATATTCAATATTTTCATAAAGAATTCTAACATTAAAATTGTAGCTGTAGTTTTCACGATGCGTTTCGGTGTTAATTCGCCATCTTCAAGTGTAGGCCTAAATTTTGTCTTCTATTTTGAGTGGAGTGAAATGTGAGCTGCATGTTGTTCCTTGTATTACCAGACATACTGAATGTACAATGCTTAGGCCTACATTGATTTTATTATACGACGATTTTAGACTAGTTAGCCTATGTTATAGAGGTGAGCACTGGTGGAATAATTCCCATTAACACAAAAACATTGCACAATCGGAAAATGAAAACAATTGAAATAAATTACTGAGACTGAAACATTTCTATGTGAATAATTTGTTATTTAATTAATACAACATACTGATTTTCAGGATAAGGAAGTTCTGGAGCAGATCCAAGTTCTCATGGAAGAGTTGAAACGCAACAACGTTGATCCAAGTCAAGTAATACATACTACTATGCAATCGAATTACTTATGGGAAGCGAAGTATGTATTGCAGAATGAATATTCGATCCAATATACGGATGCTACTGCTCGTCAGCAATCTGCTTTGGTTCTAGCAGATATCGCTAAGCAACTTGCGCCATTAGCGGCTGCGATGAATCCATCGTGTGAGCTCTTCAATTTTCCTCTCCATTTTGCGTCCAGTATGTTTTTGGAGCATCAAGTTAACAGCGATGCAATGGACGTGCCCAGAGAAGAACCTTGAAATGTAGCGGAGATGATAAATAACTTCTCGCTTCGAATGGGATAATGCTAAACAAACATCCCGACTGGCATAACCATAGACCTTAGTCCTGAAGGCACGCGCTTTATGAAAAGTCCTTAGAATTAAATCTATCCAAATTCTAACCATATTTATTTTCACGGATATTTTATATTTTATGTTATTGAGAGACTAAATATTTAACAAACTCTAAAAAAAAGTTCAATAGGCCTCTATTTGTTTCTACATTTAGCTTAATAGCTACACAGACTGACGGACCTATTCAATTGATGGTTTTAGTTTGTCTTTCTATATTTTTAAAATTGTATCAAAATATTAAAAAAGAACTTATCAAAGATATTATCTGGATCAAACTAACATGACAAAAGAATGTATTGACTTTTATTTTTTTTTTTACAGTAAAATTAAATTCATACGTTAGTGTTGCTTATCCTTACCAAGAAAGGACTTACATAGGATTCCTTACGTAAATGCTTGTGAAAATAATGTGGCGAATGAGCATAATATAAAGGTCTACACGGGCCTACTTAGTCCTTGCGACTTTTTGGAAGTACAAGTGTAAGCTGTTTCAGAAAAAAATAACATAGTCCTTGAGGCTGTATTAGATTTCAGTGCAGTATAGGCGTACTAGGGTTTGAACTTGTTTATTAGGATTAGGTAAAACTACGCCTTAATGGACTTTTTGCTAACTGAATATTTACTCTTCTTTGGTTATATTTATGGAGAATTATGATGAAAATTTATATTGGACTATTTTCAAAGATTGTTGAAGCATTTGTAAAGATAAAATATGTTGTTTAAAATGAGCAAATATATTTAATAAAACTAATTTAAATGTGTGTGTAAAATGTTAATAGCCTTCATTTCTTAGCACCTTTCGAAATAAAAAGTTACCTAAAATTTAGAGCTCTAACAGATGTCTTTTCACAGTCCTCAATATATGTATTAAAATGTCCCAACAACAGTATATTGTGCAACGAGCCTATAATGTCATTTATTAAGAATCGAGTACGTTCAAAGAACAGAGTACAGCGTGACTGCTTTTTTTTTTTACCATAATTAAATGTTTAAGTTATAAGATTTTATATCCATAAAAAAATAAATCGAGGCAATCTGCTGTTAGCAAGTTATCGTAGTTCTTGCCTTCTGCGATAGATGACAGCTGATGGCGTACGGTCAAGTCTAAGCGTTTTCTTGAAAAATTTTTTTCTTGAAACGAACGGATATTTGCAAAACGAAATTAACTCAATTTAGTATAAGTTTAAAATTAACACGAACAGAATTTATATTAAATAAATACAAGTTGTTTATTAAGCAGTTTTATTTGTTGCGCTCAAGGTTTCAAGATCGTTTTATGTTCGATAATAATCGATACCACACCTGTATTATAATGAAAATTTGTAACGTAATGGATATACATGTATATATTTATTTAAATTTATTTAGAATTCATCAGTATGTCCCATTACTATAGTACAGTCAACCCTCGATATAATGTACCTCTTTACAGTGCCACCCTCACACTGTGCGAATAAATACAAGTGAATGGATCTTCTCCCATATAACATACATAAGAAACCTCGTTACTGTGACAATTCATTTAGTGCCAGTGAATATAAGACAATATTTTTACAAAATATAGCTTGCAGTGATTTTTTTTTTCAGTTTTAGAATTCTTTTAAAACTGGCATGAATATTAGGAAGATTATTTAAGAAACATACTGTACTGTATTTCCAAGAAGTGAGTGTTCCCCTGTCACTATCTGTAAATGTAGTGCGGTGGAATGAGAAAGCTTTGTTAAGAAGTCACTCAGACAGCCTGCGTGAGGGTGGAGCAGGTAGATAGAGCCCTTCGTACAATGAGACATTCCAAACTTTTACTTATTTTAGCCCAGTGTCCATTCAGCTGTTAAACTCTACACCACGGTTACTCAGTTACAGTTAATAACTTACATGAACCCACTTGATTTTCAGCCCCCTTTGTGTTCTGTAATAAATTGAGTTATTGTACCGAACTTTATTTCGTGCTAAAGTACTCTTATTTACCTTTTATTTAATTTTTCTTTCCTAATACAGTGCACTAAATGAATACAACACTTGACTATGCTATTTTTATTTTTAAACTGAATTTCGTTTTAGTACTACCCTCGCTTAGTTCCACTAAATGTTAGAGAATGGATGGTGGCATTATATCGAAGGTTGACTGTATTATGATGCTGTTACGTCAATTCTATTAAGCGTATTATGGTAAATTATGGTTGAACAAAGATAAACTATTTTCACCTTTACACTTGCAGAAATTGTTTAACCCATACAACAAATAAAATTAATACTTTGTTTTTCTGCAAACATAATATCCTACAGTCGAAGTTATTACATTCCGGATTTGACAGATCTTTTCAGCTATATAAATGTAATTAGTTTAACAAAAACTGTTTGTTCCCCTTGACAGATATAGTTTGTTACTCTGTAAAGAGAGAGGAAAATACACTGCTCTGGAAGCAGCTCTTACTGTTTTTGTTTTTTAAATAAAATTGTTACCTGCCTGATAACTGATGTTAGAACTAGATGGTAGGACACGGTTATCCTAAGTTAACTAAGTCAGCGTAAAGAAATATAGCTTTTTGCAACAATTAAGTTTAGTTTAAAAAGGTCATTGTAGCGTATATGAAGCACTGATGGAAAATGAACTGTATGATCACATTGTACTGTTTATGACAGACAGGCCAAGATGGTGCATACTACTTCGATCCCATCAGAAATATACCTGAAATATCAGTATTAATACGGTCCAAGGTTCAAAAAGGTACAGCACTGATTCGTTCCGAACTGTTGAGATGTGGGCAACTGTTTCACAGAATATTTGATGAACATTGGATCCCAAAATCAAGGAGTGTATCAATTTACAGATTATTTTCTAAAACTTATGCTATTTTTCCGCCTAAATCATGGGCTGAATTCATAGCTACGACAGAAAGAACGACAACCATCTGTAATATTTTCATGCAAAATTAAATGCCTTATTCTTCAAGGTTCACAACTTCCATTAACAACTTTCTAAAACTAATTCACATTTACACTTACATAAAAATGAGAAGTCCAGCAACAAAAGGAAGAGCAGACCAATTAAAGAAAGAATATATCAGAGAAAAAATTGCAGAAGGAGAATTTGTATCTAAATCCATATTCAGATTTCAGTATATAAAGGCACTATCCCACAAATATCTTCCAAATATATAAAATGGCAGAACAGATTGACTACGTTTGATGTAGTGATTTGTATAAGGTTTGTACTGTAGAATGTCCATGATAATCTTCATTTTAATCAAGTCTTAAGGAAGGAGCAGGTAGTAAGTAATGTCCCTGCATTACAACAATTTTAAGCCTGCAGAGAATGGAAAGAAAACTCGTACGGTTCAGGTAAGATCCGGGACCGAGCTATAATTGAAGCGTTTACTTTTATAAGGTTCTAAGTGCCAAAATCAATATTGTGTAGAAAACAAGATAGGCTGTAGACCCACAGAAATACATGCTGGAGATAGACCCAGCACTATTATATTGGAATTTATTGCTGCTAACGTGGCTTTCCCCAGACCTTGAACCCTTCTGAAATGCATTGGTCTGGGTACATAGAGCCATTTAAAATTATCAGCTGAAAAATCATGGTTTTGGTACTTAGACCCTTATAAAATTAAACACTTCAATTTGTTCACATGGGACCAAACTAGTAAACACTGGCTAAGATATGATTACTAGAGACCGGATTTTAAAGGGAAAATTTTCACTCAAAAAAGGACGAAAAAAGGGAAAATTATTGCCAAAAAAAGGTGGGGGAAAAAGGGGAAATTATTGCCAACAAAAGTGGGAAAAAAGGGATATAAAAGTACGAGAGTGTAAAAATTCAACAGAGAGATACATGTAAAGCCTTTGCTTGCTCTACAGCTGCTGATTATGTAACATCTAATGACTGAAGAAATTTTTTGATCTTGTTGAAATTCTCACAGAAGAAAATAGCACACGAAATCCATGTTCCCCACCTTGTTATAATGGGAAACTTAGTCAATGGCAAGCCTGTGATTTCCCTGAAACGCTCTATTCTGCTGGGAGGAATTATTTTTTCAATGGTGAATCAGTGAAAACAATTTTTAATGTTTTCATATTACCAAATACTGGGTAATTAACGAATTTTTCAAAATAAATTAGCCAAAAAGGTACTGGAAAGGGAAAGTTCCTAAAAAAAAAGGGAAATGAGCCTAAAAAAGGGGAAAAAGGGACGTTAAAACCAGGCCATTTGCAGTTGAAACTAACTCAGTAATGTCCTGTTCAATTTTATCACGTTTTGTGATGAAATATAAAAAAAGGAATTCCCTTTAAAATCCGGTCTCTAATGATTACTGAAGGAAGGAATTCGAAACACTGTTATGTTTCGTTTGCAGGCTTTGTCTAGCTACAATGAATCGTCTATTGTGTATTAAGTTTGTTTTGAATTTTGAATTTCGAGACCATTTCCCACAAAAAACCTGACTTGTGTTGTTACAAATGTTTTACAAAGTTTTTTTTATTGTTTTTAGGAGTTAAAAATATTTCGCCTACGGAGGGTGTATTCTACTAAAATAAATGTAGATTTAACTATAACCAGACCGTCTATTGTCTTTGTACTATAGATGTAGTGCAGTCTACAATGAAATAATAATAATAATAATAATAATAATAATAATAATAATAATAATAATAATAATGTTTTATTTTGCCGTCCTCCGTTTACTTTACTATGAAAAGAAAGCAGACATCAACTGTGATTACGGATTTCAATATATGTTCTCGTTGTGAAACATAGAGGTCAGTACCAAACATGTATTTCCGCATTTTAGCTGTGGAACTATGAAATAAAGTTTCTGAAGTAATCAAGGTGCTTTATATTCAGTCCAGTAGGCTGTGATCAAGAACGCTCGCCAGGTAATGTACTGTAATAAATTTTTATATTGTTTGCAAGGTAATGATTCTTTACAAATGCATTGTACTGTCTTTGTATTAATTTTTTATTATTATTTATATGTAAAAAGCACATGAAGCCAATTATATTGAAGTCAAATATTAATGTCTTAACAGAACGAAGATTACTGAATTATACCAACTAAGATTTACACAGTTTTCAGTGTAATTGCCACCAAATCAGTTTTTATTTCAATATATTTATTTACTTATCTACTTATTTACTTACACTTATAGTACGTGAGTGTTTTAGTGCCGTTTGAAAGGGGAGTCTTGCTATTCACTACACTCTTGTTTAAGTATTTATTATTAAGTACCACATTAACTAGCCCATTATATTATGTTGTTAGAAAGAGTACACTACCCTGCTTTTCATATTCCCATGCTGTACATTAAAGACAGTATATTGTAAAGTTAATTTAATTTCACCAGTTAACATTCCGTTTGAACATTAATTTATGTGCTCCAGAGTCCTAGTAATTAATGGTAGAATTTCAGGCAGTTATTTGTGTAGATAATAATTTATTCTTGCCAGGTTATATTCCACTTGAACATTAGATTATATGTTCCACAAGCGTAAGTTATTACTTACATAATTAAAGGCATATAATTGTGAAGAGAATAATTTAACTTCAGTAAGTTATATCGCGACTAGATTTTTAACATTTCTTTCTCTTAACAATTCCAGTTTCACATTTTCTTTTATTTTATACTCTTTTTACAAAATCATCTGTATGCAATAAGCCCGTGCATATAAGAAACAAAACATTCGTGTAAAACGATCCTGTAAAAATAGATCTGAATATGAGGTTAACCACAATAGTAGTAATATTAGCTATACAATAACAGTGAGTTGTAGGGTTATGTACGGTATATTTCAATGTTACAACATACCCACTGCAAATGTCACGGTATCAGCCTTTGCTTTGCTTGGTGGAAGTGTAAGCTACTTGTAGCAATGAAGATGAAAATAATACAAAAAATATGTTCCTTGGTTACAAGAGTAACAGGTTAACTCTAGAAGCCTACCATAAGTGTTTACTACGCATGTTCTTTATGAACAGTATGTAGGACTACGCATGTAGTGTATTTGTTTGTAAAAAAGACTACAATAAATTATACTAATCTACCAAGATTGCCACGAGGTCCATATATTTAAAAATAGCAACTCATGGACGGAAATTTATTTGGGACCTATTGATTGAGGTGTATATAGGCACAGGGAAGAGGCTGCAAAGATGTGTTTTGGTCATATTATAGTTCACATTCAGTAAAACAGGCGATAATAATAATAATAATAATAATAATAATAATAATAATAAATAAAATGTTTCAGTATCCATCTCAGCAACATTATTTAGTTCGTACCGATAATATGTCTCTTTTCAAATCCTTTCACCTCAAGGTTATTTAGTTCCTATTCTTATCATATGAAATACACTAAACAGACAGGCTGTACTAGAAGTTCTTAAGTAGACAAGCTGTACTATACATATTATTATTTCCGTTACATCTAATTGTTGTCTTTGCTTAAATTGCTTACTGATCACTACCATTATTAATGTTCTTTATAACAAAAGACTCGAGTAACCGAGGATCCGTGTTATCCGATGGAATTTAATTATCAGTGATAAAATTACGTTAATTCTTTATCTTCATTAACAAGGCACCACCATGAGACGAATCTAACGTATTAAATTCTGTAAAGGGTGCGGCAAAACATCCTCCCTATTTTAAAATTCAAATAAAAAACAGATGAATCAAAATAAAGAAACTGTATTAATATTAATGATATCTACACAGTGGGAGTTTAGGGTTTTCAGTATAATACATTAGATCACCTCACTGCGAAGTGTCAATAGACCTTAATCCTGTCTCCGTACTCTTATAGCAAGATTCACCATATCAATTGTGTCAACGTGATTATGAAAATCATGTGAGGTCAAGTGCAAACATCCTTGAAGCTGTACCAGAAGATGCTGTGGTCCTTTTTAGTAATGAAGCACATTTTCACTTATCTGGATGTGTTAATAAGCAAAATTTCCGTTATTGGAGTGGACAGAACCCTCGTGAACTTCATGAAAAACCTCTGCATAGCAACCGTGTTACTGTATGGTGCGCAGTTGGAAGGGTCGAGATAATTGGTCCTTACTTTTTTTGAAGAGAATGGTGCTACTGTGACAGTAATCTCTGAAAGATACACTCACATGATCAACACATTTTTTTCGCCAAGTCTCAATGCATTGCCAACTGAACAGGTATGGTTTCAGCAGGACGGAGCCACCGCTCACACAGCTCGGATTTCTCTCCAAGTGCTGAGACAGATGTTTCCCGGGCGCTTAATTTCTTTACATGGCGACATTTCCTGGCCAGCACGATCACCAGACCTTACACCCTGCGATTATTTTCTGTGAGGATATCTTAAGCGTGAGGTGTTTAAACATCGGCCGAGGACTCTGCCAGCCCTAAGAAATGCAATACTGGAAGAGATTGGTCTTATTCCTCAAGAAATGTTGGTTAGAACAATGGAGAATTTCCGAAGTCGCATTCAACAATGCATTGACAGTGAAGGACACCACTTGAGTGACTCATTGTTTATAACATGAAACTTCCCACTGTGTAGAATCATTCATGTTAATACAGCTTCTTTATTTTGATCCATGTGTTTTTTATTTGAACTTTAAAATAGGGAGGATGTTTTGCCGCACCCTGTAGATGAAAATATGTCTTGGGTGGGAATCGAACCCTACAGCTAAATACTCTGTCGTCGAAATCATTCGACTCCCCAAGACAGTACCCATTCCCATTCCAAATAGTCCTCTAGACCCCTAGCAACCTTGCTGGAGTTTTAACGCAGTGAGGATGTGTCTACCTCCAATGCTTATTCCTCTTATTTTATTTTATTAGATGGATTTTTAAGTTTACCAAGACAATCTCGGATGATTTAATATTTTCGTTTCTGACTTATTTCAGGATGACTAACTTGAGCCCTAAACGATTACAAGGACATTTCCAGTCTATTAAAGACCATGTAGGACAACTGGAAAAAGAATGCCAGGCACTGGTTCAGGATTTCGAGAAGGAAAAGAAGCTGAGAGAAAGATATGAAACAGAAGTGAACGGAATAAATAAAACAAAGACGAAACTGGACATTGAATTAAAACAGGAAAAAGAAGTAAACGTAAAATTCAAGGAAGATTTGGAAAAAGAACGCGAAATGAGGAACAAAGTCGAAGAAGAACTAAAGAAAGAAAAGGTATCGAAGGAGAAATTACTACAGGAGGTGGAAGCTTGTAAAAATAAGATATCTGGTCTTGAAAACAACTTACATGAATTGTCTGAAACACTAAAAGAGTTACGCAGTGAACTGAATAGTTCCCAAGAAGACTTAGATAGAGAACGGGACTACAGGAGGGATATTGAAAGGGAACGAGACGAGATAGTAGACTGGAGATTAAGCACAGATAAAGCATTAGAAGCTACGAAAGACGAACTAATGAGAGTGAAAATTATATGTGAAGAGCTCGGACAATCAACGCAAGAGAATACTGAGGTAAGGAAGTGTAATTCAAAGATAAGACATTAAGTTTCCTTTACTTTTACCCACAGTTTTGTCAAACGCATAAGATAATTAGTAAATTAAAGAAAAATCTAGAGGTAAGATTTTGATGAATCTCTTTGACCTATTATTAATAGCGGTTTCGCGGGCTATAAGCCGAGACAAGGGTTCTATATTATCCAAAAGCCCCAAGTCTTATCACTTTGATTTAATCCGAATAAAAAGACACTTTTAAAAATGAATTTAAAAAATATATTCTGAGAAAAAATATGTGTAAGAATATATTAGTTCTCTCTCACTTTTTAAATATTTTTAGTTTATCTTATTTCATTTATTCCATTATAAATGTAATGTAATAATAAATATAGTATTAATAACACTAATCACTATTTATAGTATCAAAGAGTTTAAACTAAAAAATAAAACAACTGATTTCCGTAACTAAAAGTGTTGGTGATAACCGCACGCAGCGCGATCGCTACAACAAGTCGGTTGAATCGCCATCGGCTATCACGCTTACAGTGAGATAATAACAATATGTTTTATTATATGCCAGAATGGTACTTTATGAGATTGTGTGGGGACGGGAAAATGTATGTCCGTTTGTATGTCTGCCCGTCTGTACGCGTGATAACTCAAATACGCTTTATCGCATGAAACTTGGTATATGCATTTATAACGTCCATAGAAAGAAGCCTATTGATAATGGACCAAATCGGTTGACCGGTACCCGAGTTATGCCCAATTTAGTGCCTATTTTATGGCAATATATTAGAAAGAATTTATCAAATGCAAATCAGTTCTCATGATAACATATTGCTTTACGGTGTTCATATACGGCTTTGGAAGTTGCAAAACAGATATGTAAATATTCGCTAAAAAGTCGTCCCTCAGAACTATATTTTCCCACTTAACGGTATAGGCCCTATTCTGCGCGCAAAAGTTTTAGACAATAGGAGGGGTAGGTGTTGTTCGGTCTAGAACTGGCCCTAAGTAAACAAGTATGACTGTTTCACTCTTATGTAGATACGAGTAATGCGACAGAGTGAGATAGACTTACATGTTTCCTTCAGGGCCTGTTGTAGAGCGAACAGTAACTACCCATCCCACTGCCTAAAATATTTGCACGTAAAAGGCAAAGGTCCAAACTGTTACCTGGTACCTGGTACTTCTAAAATGCATATCTAGGGGGTGAAGGCGGAAATACTTGCAAAAATAAGCTGTGATGAATAACTAGAATCACAAAAAAAAAATATTTGTGTCACTGTAAGCGAGATAGCCGGTGGCGAAGCAATCATATATTGTAGGGATGGTCGCGCTGCACGCGGATATTACGAACACATTTAATTATGGGTTTTAGCTGTTTTATTTTTTAGTTTAAACTCTTTGAATCTACACCAATAATGTTTAGTGTTATTAATATTGTATTTATTACTATACGATATTTATAATGCTTCACCATACATAAAATTATACATTTTTCTCATATATCCTCTTCCTCACATGCAGCTTATACACCCAATCCCCATATGCTTATGCCAGATTAGTAACGGATTCATTAGATAGATATAAGAAAAAACAGCACACCAGTACATAAAAAAACAGACACTTCTTTGTTATGGTAATTACTCCCACAATGACTTATGTTCTTTGAGTAAATAATTAACAAAAATAGTGTCTATTGAGCATATGAAATCGATTCCGGAGACATACATTGGAAGGATTTTATGTACATTTATCATCAAATTTATCATTAGAACTGAAAAGTGACTCAGGAAGAATTCGTAGTTCACAATTCTTGCAACGAATTCATTTCTAAAACGACTATGTTTATTTGCAGGCACCTGAAATTCCAAGTGCTACCCAGGAAGCGTTCAAAGAAACAGTTAACATCCCTACAATCCCTGAATACCGTGAACTGAAGGAACTGTTTCTAAAGGCGGTATCCGCGAGGGACCATACAGCTATAGACGAATTGTTATCTAGTGGATATAACATGGAGTTGCCTAATGAAATCACAGGACTTAACACTGGACTAATGTTGGCCTGTAAGAACGGCTATAGGGATGTAGTGCATAAACTTTTATATAGAGGAGTACGCCCGAATATTTTGGTGGAAGGCTTGTCAGCACTTCATAAGGCAGCAGAATCTGGACATCTCGACATATGCAAGTTATTGGTTCTTTTCCAGGCTGACGTAAATATTAAGAACGCTTCATTTGCAACACCTCTCCACTTTGCTGCAATGAGTGGTCATGTGGATATTTGTTGCCTCCTCCTAAATTCTGGCGCAAGTGTCCACGATATGGACATGTCTGGGAATACTGTTCTACACTATGCTGTCAAAAGCGGGAAGCTGCCCCTTGTCAGACTGATTGTAACAAACTGTCTTGATATTCATCAAAAGAACAATAGTGGTCAATCGCCTTTTGATCTTGCCTGTGGCATTGAAGGTCATAAGGAAGTACTCGAATACTTTAACTACTTGATGCATGGGATGCAACTGAAATGAGTTAAGTGCTGAACTTATAACGTTTAATTCCCATGATAACATTTAATTATGTACAATAGTAAAAGTTTTTAAACTGTAGACAAATAAAATTTTGACATTTTAATGCAGTATTTTTGGTGTTTTAAGCTAACATTTTGACTGAATGACTGACTCTGTCCTATATCCCCAGTGTCGGGGCGAAGGTCCTCCAATTGGAGGTTTCTGATACCTATGTGAATTTTATTACGCTTATTTTCCAAGACAACCCCCCAGGAAACTAAGGTATTACTTGGACGTGAAAGGTCGGGAAATTTTGTCCAGAGGCTCTAATTTAGGTTTGGAGTTCTTTAACGTGCCGTAAATGTAATGCTTAATTAACTGTCTGTACCTGAAGTATCGGCAAAGCAACTTTCTCACTCCAAATAGTTCTGATATGCAATAAGAGGTCGTATTGCAGGGAGTGTGTACAGTTGTTTCAGCTTGAAAAGATGGATACTGTTCACCATGCAAGACTTAAAGCGTGGGTTTGTACAGACTATTCCACTCATATGCCGCGTGTTTGATATTGACCAATAACGTTTAACAATTCCTCGGATATAGACCAATCACGATAGTTTATCTTATGAAATGCTTGCTGTTAATACGAGGAAGGGATTTTACCTGATAAAATGTTCAGCTCGTTACTGGACACGCAAGCATCAATGTGCCGTGATAATACGTCATATTCTGCCATTAAGCAGCACAAAAACGGATTATTATATACAACATAACTTGTTTGGAAATTGAAATAATAGAAATGTACATTGGTTAAAACACAATTTCGATTAGGTGCAAGCCAGTCCGTGTGCTTTTATTCTGATCTGCTGTTAGCTTACCTGAATTATGTTAACTATGTCTTATGTGCACAATTGGTAACACTGATCACAACATAGTAACTCGAATCGATTCATGGATTGTTGACGAGTTGCGTTAGATAAATTCGCTTCTGCTGCGCAGTCGCGAATCTATGGATAAACTCGTCAACTCTCGTGGGATTACCTATGATAATTTTACTGTAAAATGATCCAAACAGAAGTTTTAGTCCTTAACATAAGGTCTTCATATACAAAATGTTAATACAATCGTTAGAGCCGTTCTCGAAGAAAACAGCAAAAATGGCATTTTCTTAATGCAAAATTGTTGCCAATATGTGTGTCAGTCCCTAAAATGTATCTAATACAAATATAAAATGTTTTTATACGGCTCTCCGTTCTCGAGCTACGGTGTTAATGTTTTTCGATTCAGAAAACCTCAAAAAGTTATTTATGTTGTAAACTCGAAAACGAATTTCAGGGTCGAACATAATACGGGCAGAAAAGTAAAAGAGGCCTTATTAATTATAATAAGGATGCGGTATTATAGACTGATGAAATAATTGTAGGAGTGACTGATATGAACTATTTTATTAATACAATAGGAAATATTCTACCAATAATTGGTAAGTTAATAGAAAATTACAACACATATCAATAGCTTCTTTCTCCATTACTCTTATCTGATCCACAAATGTCTGCGGCGTGTTAATTAAAAGTTTTCTCTTTGAATCACTTTGGATGAATTAATAGTATATTTTGAAACCAGCCTTTAATGGAATTAAGAAAAAGAGTATTGAATGTAAATGAACCATATTTGTTTTCCACAGAGAATCGTTCTAGCATCATCAGAAAACAGGTGCAAAGTCATCGAAATCCGGACCCTGGTCATTACTAAAATTATGTCCAAGAAATAATCTAGGGTTATCACAAAATAAGCATAAAAATTAAATTACTATCACGAAAGTCTTGTGTCTCGTGTTTAACAATCCTAGAAAGAGGATGCAATCAGTGGCGGACGCAGGGGAGGATAGGGGGGATATATCCCCCGAAATTTGAAAAAAGGCTATATATGCCACAGTTTTATAAACTAATTATATATGTAAGTTATTTTTTTTAGTATTCTTTCTACCTATTCAAATCCCCCCCCCCCCCGAAAAAATTCTGCGTTCACCACTGGATGCAATAGCTTCTTGATAACATTCTATTTATATGTGACCTCGTTCACTCGTTGGATCAAATATGTGGTGAATAAGTAAAGATTTATGATTGCTTTGACGAAGACGAGGATCTACAAAGATTGCGCGTGCACAATAGATCGATCGGAGGGTTACACTTAGCTGCTCGTCGAGAAACACACATAGATATTCTTAACCTACATATGCTCTTTCTTGGAATTCCGTTAATAATTAGTATTAATGTCTTCATATCAATATATTGGCATCGTTCAGTAAGCTGGAGCAGACAAAGTAGACCTACATTCTATACGTAAATTTAGTCTTAGCCTTCATGGCAATAATAGCACTGTACACAAAAGGGGTATGACCCCGAACAAGGATCATCTCTGGGAGAAAAAGTAAATTTATAAGTTACTGGAGTGAGATGATTTTTTCGTGAGTGCAGAGAGTAAGTAGACGTAATTCTAGAAATAGTAAACGAGAAATTGATCTACCTAAACATCTGATTAAAAATATAGACCCAGTTCCTACAAAGCATTGAAATATCAGCACTTATATGAGTCAATATACAATGCAAAACATAATATGCCCACAAGAAAGGTGTCAATAAGTCCATAGATTCAAAGAATGATCAACGACATTAGGTTGTTTACAGACATTGGAAGATCGCTCCGATCAGAATAATTAACTTCGGAAATTCTAGAGTGATAGGGAAAAAGCGAATAAGTCAAAACACCAATGTTTTAGGAGAGACAAATAATTTATTTTGACAACATTGTTATAATATTTAGTTCAGTCCACAAGATATTTTTACACAGTATCTTATACTATGTAAAAATATCTGGGTGGGTTCATCTAAATAGTGTAATAATGCTGTGGAAATAAATTGTTTTTTGTCTCCCCTAAAACTTTGGAATTTTGACTTATTCACTTTTTCCCTATCACTCTACAATTATGAAAGCACCTAGCAAGCAAAGCTAATAGTTCAGTGCTGACGACATTTGGGCTTGAACTATCGATGGAAGAAGCTGAACTTGCTTGATTTCGGAAACCAACCAACCAAGGTTAAGATTAGTTTGGTGTTAGCGACAAGTTAGTCTAAACATGAACTTTCGATGAAGCTGCTTAAACCAGGCCTGATTCGTTAGGTACGTATACGATGTGATTGTTTTTCTGTGTACTAAATAACAGTATTGCAATATTTCTTTGCTTTGAACAAATGCCGTTATCAATCAATTTACCCTTCATTTTTGGAGTAGCTTTCAAAGTCAACGCGTCTGGCTACGACAAGTGATATACCATGATAAGTTTATTTAACTTGTATAATATTATGATTTATTATGATTTCGACAAAGTCGAAGTACCTTAGGGGATGATTTTTGCATCAGTTTATTATAACATTCATTTTCTGCCAGTTCATTTGCTTGAACCCTGTAAGATTGAGGTTACTTACAGTGGTCACACAAACTTTATTTCCGCTTACTTTACTGAACTATTAAACGAAGATAACATAAAATGAAGCTAATGTATATAGGCCCACCTTGAATGGGATAATGTACCACCAAACTGTAGCCGCCCCTAGAGTTTGTTTTTGTACTATGTTTATACATAGTTATAATGAAAAGAAAAGTTCTTGCTAGGTTTTCCCGAAGTTTCAGTAGACTATATGGAAAATAACATTTGTTTCAAAGCGTATTTTCCCATCAATTGGTCCATACCTAGATACGAGTAGTAAAATTACGATGATCAATAATTAATAATATATAATTACACAGTCCCAACGAAGAGGGCCCCATCTCGCAATAGGCAAGTTTGCACGGATGCTGCGAAAGTTTTTTGTTTTCCACCGAAGCAGGATTACAAACTATACTTCTTGCACATTGTTCAGTATGTCAATGGCATTAAGGTAAGTAGTGGCAGCTAGATTCTAGGTTAGTGGCAGTTAGATTAGTAACAATATTATTAGTTTAGCAGGGGTATATTGAATTTATTGCGTTTCGTATCGATTTCTTTTAATGTCCTTTTTTTTTTAAATTATTTTTTCGAAATTAAATCCGCTAACCTGCTGGACTCATCTGGAGCTACTGCTGTGACGTTGCAATTATACAGTGTCCAAAAGTTGAGTATCTATTTTGTTGAAAGAGTGATTTTCCTGGAAACGTTTTTCATGGCATATGTATAGTATACATTACTTTTAACATGATCACCACCTTATATCATAATTCACTTCTCATCTTAAGATAACGACTCGAAAGTAATTCTGAAGCATGCGGGTGTTATGGCAGCGGGAGCTGTTTCGGAGCTCTCACATTGTGGTAATGGATCGGGTAAACACGCGTTTTTTTTTAAAAATTACAACATAAAGCAGTCAATAGGCATGAGGACCAGGGAACGCGGCATCCTGTTCTGGGGTCTATGCATCCAAAGTGAAAATTGTTTGTCTGTGAGTCCATCTTGAGGCAATCGCAATTACAATTCATCCGAATATCATCACATGATGACTCCTACACCTTCCACATTACAATGGGTACCCTCTCCAGGATGTTGAACATATGTAGATTCACTTAGGAGTAACAAACAAAAAGATTGTTTAACTGCTGTTATAAAGTCAGTGCACGAACTCCAGAAGAGCTTCCATGTACATCTTATACCTAAAAACTCTATTTCTGTAAAATATTTACTTAATCTTTGGACACACTGTATATATAGTGTCACAACATATGAAAAGCCACATACATATACGCTCTTCAATATGCAACCTAGGACTTTGAGCTGTTCTGCGAACTGAACTGCGAACAACTAATTCCTATAATTGGCGATCGAGTATTTTACAAGTCGGAACGGGTAGATACTTGCCTAGATTTATAAAAATAATTTTCCAGTTTCTAAAACCCACTTTACCCAAAAACAGCCTTCCCCATATACATTTAAAAAATAAAAAAATCCAAAATTAAAAAATAAATTACGGGAGCATGCGGCGGAAAGATATCAGGCATTGGGTAGGGGCTATTACTGCTTCGAGCTAGTGGCGTGGTGATCCCTTCATCATTACCGTATAAAAAATTCAAAATTAAAAAATTTAAAAATCCAAAATTAAAAAATAAAAAACCCAAAATTAAAAAAATCCAAAAAATAAAAAAATTAAAGATCCATAATTTAAAAAATTCCAAAATAAAAAATCCAAAATACCCATTATTAGGCCTAAAACAGTTCAAGAATCCAAAATTGAAAAAATCCAAAAATTAAAACAAGTTTAATTTCTGTCACGTAGCGTTCCACGCACACTTTTTTTATATGTTCTATTTTACCTGTACTAATATCAAATATTAGCCTAGATTATTTCAGATGTTTCATCAAATACAATATTAATTTTTTGCAGAACAATATGCAGCAGTCTTCAAAATACATCCCGGTCGTAGAACGTCTGCAGATAGCAGAAGAGCAACTGATGCAAACTCTGCAAGAAATTAGAACACTGAAGGATGAAGAACTCGAAAAAGAGAGTTACTTGAAGGATACATATAAAAAGGTTGGCGAACGCAAGGATAAAGAACATAAAGATGAAGTCGACCTCTTAAATAAAACAGTAGTTAAGAAAGATTACGTAAAACTGTTGGAAGACGAATAGAAGCGGAACGTCGGTCAGTTCAAATGCTTTTTCATAAGCTCAGTCAAGAGCGAGAGAATAGGTTAAAGGTTGAAAAAGAACTTAGAATAGCAAGCTGTAAACTCAAGAATCTCATGCAAGAAAGAAGCACAGAGATAGCGAAGGAGAATATAGAGCAAAGTGTGAGTTGAATTCACTGAATTAAAATAACACTCGTATGTGTATAGAAATTGTAACTCCAATATAAGGGATATTATTTTATCTTTTCTCAACGGTTTCACAGAAGTGTTAATTCAGCTATTTTGGTTTTAAAAAAACGAGATTTTTTATTTTGGAGTTAAAAAATTAAGCATACCCGAAAAAACAACAGTTAAAAATGATGGCATTTGGACGCTTCCAACTGTTTTCTCGGTTTCAATTTCCATATTAATTTGCTAAATTCAAAATCTATCTTCTCCCACAATTGTACAAAATACAGTTGTGTTTTTTCCACATTATTCTTTGTAACGTGTGTAATGAAATGTTTAATCAAATTTTCTGTTTGGGCCTTATTAAAAAAATTATAATCATAGGTCAGTTTTTAACTTTAAATTTTCAGGATAAAATAATTTTAAACAAAAAGTATAAGCAATATAAAAGTCCATCAATACATTAGTAAAATTTCGCTTAAAAAACGAGGCTTATATTTTAATATCCGTCGGAGAAGATACATTTCAATTTTGATGTTTAAAAAATTATTTAAAAATAAATTTAATAAAAAATATCTTAAAAACAAATTGAGCATTTTGAACTTTTATTTCGGTTTACATTTTAATTAAGTGTGCAAAATTTCAAGGTTTTAGGATAAATAGTTTAGAAAATTACTCTCAACACATTGATCATCCCTTAATATAAAAAAACGTATGGATGTGTAGCTGTTTAAAAATTCAGATATTGCTAGTTCTTAAACAGTTACTTTTTACTTTTGATAAGTTTTAGAACACGAAATTTTACGGAAGTATTTCGCCCTTATATACTGTACACACCGTCTCCATGGTGATACATCTCAGGAAGGATAAGGCTTTCCACCAGACTGCTGGGTCTTTACCTCCGTCCTTGGATAGGACGGCAGGATTTGAGGCATGTGGTCAGCAAGCGGACACCCAACTACAATTATTGGTGGTCATCATGACCGGAGTTGCTACTTTCTTTTTTATCAATTTGCTCCCCGATTGCTCAACGAGGCCGAGTGCATGGTTGCATACCGCATTTCGTTCCAGGCCTTCTACCGCAGAAAAATTCGAGGAGGATCGAACTCGAGTCTACGTATCCATCAGATAACGCAGGTGGTCTGCAGCAGATGGAAACATTGTAATTTTGCAGATTTTAAGTTCTTTGTAAGTAGCTGTCAGTTATCTGTGTAATTTAATGTTATAAGTTTGACGAACTTTTCCCGTAAACTGCATTTTAAAGAACTGTTTCCTTGATATTTAAAAAGTACTGAACAGAACTATATGAGATTTTTTATGCAAGGTGTTACATACATAACAATTTTTAAAAAATACCTGAAAGATGCCTCTATTTTAAATATTTTGCCCACAAAAAATAATTTGGACCTAAAAATATCTTCGAAATTCGAGTGTGTTAAAAAGGACAGGTACATGAAAATTACCAAGCGAGGTGGCTGAGATGGTTACGTCTTGGACTCGCATTCTGGAGGTCTCAATTCAAATCCTTGTACCCACAAACCAGTCAACTTCATGCAAACATTCCTTATTTTTAGAAAACTTACAGAATGATCGTGACGGAATTTAAGTTGGTAAGGCTAAAATAACTTAAACTGTTTTTTTTTTAATTACAGGAATCTTTGTTACAGTCCCAAAGAAAGAAAATAGAACAGGAAAATAAATTCAGAGAGTCATACCTGGACAGTACCCAATACAAAATAGATCTGAAGAAGTCGATAGAAGAAAACAATATAAAATTTACCAACCATCTACTGGGTCTTACCGAAGTGGTAAAAAGCCAAGAGATAAAGCAAATTCTTGAGGAGACGTTCCAAGCAGCCGTCAAGCACAACCGCATTGACATAGCGAATTCGCTGTTAAAATTTCCAATAAGAACAGATGCTAAAGATGCGATCACTAAAGAAACGACACTGCACTTGGCAGCAAAATATGGTTTGGATGAAATGTGTAGCATCTTAATAAAAAATGCTGCTACAATAGACCCTCTGAATACATTCTTAATGACGCCGTTGCATGTGGCAGCGCAGAAAGGACATTTCAACGTTTGCAAAGTTCTGTTAAACGCTGGAGCAAACCCAAATGTGAGAGACAGATTTTTTAATACTCCACTCCACCATAGGCGTAACCAGGCCGACCATATGGGGGGGGGGTTATAACATCCGCGGGGTCTGGGGGGTATGGAATACCCCCCAGGGAGAGGGGGTCAGGGGGTCCTCCCCCGGAAAATTTTAAAAATTAAGATGCAAAATAACGAGTTTTAAGCTTCCGGCCCCCCCCCCCGGAAAATTTTAAAAATTAAGACGCAAAATAACGAGTTTTAAGCTTCCGGGGGTCCTCCCCTGGAGAATTTTAAAAATTAAGACGCAAAATAACGAGTTTTAAGCTTCACACGCTTTATACTTGTATTAAGTAATTTATGGGCAGACTTAAAAAAATTATATAATTTTCCTTTTTTTAATCAATTGGGGGGGGGGGGGTTCAAACCCCCAAACCCCCCCCTCGGTACGCCTATGCACTCCACTATCCGTCATTCCTTGGCGATATGACTCTTTTTAAGTTGCTGGTTGTGCAAAAAAGCAATCCCTTTATTCCCAATAAACATGGAGAGACCCCTCGCGATGTTGTACATCAATGCGGACACGAAGATTTACAGTTCAACCTCACCGTGGAAATGGATAAGTTAATAGGAGCTAGGAAGACATGTCTTCGTTTTTCAATAAGTACTCCAATAATGTTTTAAATTTTATAAAGTTACAAATTATTAACGCTGAATATATTCTATTTTATACTTCATATGTATCTGGGAAAGAAGTGCTAAGTACGCTTATAATAAAATTATTCTTGGTGATACTTTAAATTGTGCAATCCAAAGAATGCTAATTTTAAATGGATAATTATTTGATGTAGGCCTAATAGTGGTTGAAAAATATTATGCCAAAATGATAAAGGATTCGGATTTAGAAAACATTTGAGTTCGGTTGTTTTAACAAGAGTTCCGTTAGCATTTACAAGTCTTTTGGACGATTTCTTGTAACAATGTTTAGTTTTAACAGTTCGTTAGGACTGCATATTCGTTAGGACTGCATAGATAACGTTTATACTAGTTTTAACAGTTTTAATGCGCCGTTATGCTTTACATTACTTACGCTTAAGAAATCGACCGATTGTCTTAATATTGCATAGGACTCGAGGAGTAATTTTGTATACGAGTACTTCGCAAACAACGGTTTAGATTAACGAGTTAAAATAATTTTTGTATGCTTATAAGTTTTTCAAGAATTGACGCTTCTGTAATACACTTAATTTTATAGTCTAAAAAGGATTTTACATAATCATGAACACCGTTAGGTTATTACGTTAATGATCGGTTTCCTAAATCAGTGTTAAACAAAAAGAGTTTTAATATTAGCATTGGTTGAAGAAACCGGGGCTCAGTGTAGGTCTATGTACACGATGTAATATTATATTATAGGAAAATACAATATATCCTATGATAATATCGTAGGATGTTATATTAATTATATTAGCTAAAATATACAGTACTGGAGCAATGCTCAATTTTCGTGCAATTTGTTGTTTTTCGTGCTTTCTTATTTTGCTGTTTTATTTTCCTTATAAATAACTACTAGGAACTTATAATGTTGGTGCAAGAATACTCAACAAACGGACGTGTGCATGAGAGCTGCGCGAAATCTAGTACTGCATATTTTGGCCCATACCATACAAGTAATAGGCCTAGAAATTTGTTGTAAATTAACCAATAAAAGGCCTGTATTAATTAATAACGGCCCTACATGTGTTAATACTGTAAATAGGGAAGAACAGGATGATTTGAAATCTTAAACAGAAAAAAATCGGGTTTAATCATTAGCACTGTGATCTTAAAGTGTATTATTTACGTATGGGATTAATTTAAACATAGGTTCATTTTGTAATATATGTATATATATATATATATATATATATATATATAAGTTATATATCTATGTATGTATTTCAATATAATATAATATTTTATATGTTCAATTCCAATCCATTCAATTCGCCCTATTTGGGGACGGGACAGGGCCTACCACCCGAACGCTCGCGACATCTCCGTTTATGAAATCTCCAGGATTTACGGCTCTCCGTGCCGCTGGTCTTACCAGCCATGGAAACATGCCTGTACAACATTAAATTCTCCAACTGACTAAATTTATTCATTTGATTTAAATTTATTTGTTTTGTATTGTAAATAAGTGTGCATACAGTTGTTACATTGAATCAAATTTTATGGCTGTTGTGTCTAACCAACTATAGCTCTCATCTGTTAGGTGCCGGTGGTGACAAGAAGATTATTAATCCATGTGTTTCCTTGCGGCTGTTGCCAAGAATATGTACCCTCTGTTCAAAAATTACGTTAACAAGGCTCCTTGCTCGTTAATAGGTCAATAGGTCAATAAATTATTAATACAAACGAAGGAATATGACTATATTCTATGACTGAGACAAGTGTAATGGCAGACAAGTGTCATGGCGGATAGTGAATAGTTGGCTATTACATCGCTCCTGACAATATTTAAAAAGTAGGTGTTCAAAAGCGTTGAGATCAAGTGTAGAAGTGCTGTGTGATTGCCTAAGTGATACCACGTATACTGAACAATAATTTCTCACCATGCCACCAAAGAAGAGCGAGAAAATTGAAGAAATTCAAGAAACTGTGCAGCGCGTTGTTAAGGAAGCACTGCAGGACGCCAACTCGTTGCAGGTTCTCGTGCAGCTGGTAAAGCAAACTCTCATGGCGGACCTGCAAGCCACCATAGAAAAAAACAATACGGTGATAAAAGAACTGAAGTGCGCTCTCCAACAGAAAGATGAAAAAATCGTAGCATTGGAAAACCGCATCGATGATTTAGAGCAGTATCAACGGCGCCAATGCATACGCATATTTGGTGTGAAAGAGGAGGAAGTAGAAGACACCGATAAGATCGCAACTGAGGTGGCGCGCAAGATCGGTGTGCAGCTGGATGTCAACGACATCGACCGGAGCCACAGGGTGGGAAGACGCGACACTGAGAAGCCCCGGCCCATCATCGTAAAATTTGTGAGCTACAGAAAAAGGAGTGAGATGTACATGAATAAACGCAGACTTAAATCGAGTGGAATTACAATTAGAGATGACCTCACTAAGGCTAGACATGCTCTCCTGCGAGAATCCATTATCAGATTTGGGCTTCATAATGTCTGGACGATGGACGGGGTCGTTATTGTCAACCACGAGGGCACCAAAAGAAGACTGACAAGAATGACTGATCTAAACAACATGTGATGTCAGGCGATGACACTTAAGGTCTAGTTCTGTTCTATATTTATTCACGTTATCTTTAGTTTCTTTTTAGTTTATAATTTTCATTGGTTTATTTTCATTAACTCTTTAGAAAAATTCAAATCTGCAAATTACATCACATTACAATATTTAAATCATTATTTTAGTAAACGTAGTGTCGAGTATTTCAATATCGAATATTATTTCTAAACTTGTTTCTTTTGATTGAATTCTTAGTTTACAATATTGACGTAAATAATTCTAGAAATGTTTCCCCGACTGCCCCTCACTGTGATAATGAGTCCAGTAACCCTTTCTCTCTCTACCCCCTTGCATCTAACGGGACACAAAGCTCTGAAAAGGAAAGCAGTCATCGTCTCTCACCCCTACCTCCTTCCACTGCCGATCTGTTGAAGTCGTCTTTCTCAGGTAGCTCCACCACCCTAAAGGTTGCTCACGTTAATGTTCAAAGTCTTATTGCCCATTTCCAAGAACTGCACAACATTGTCTCTTCTCTAAATCTTCACTGTATTCTGTTGTCTGAATCCTGGCTTAAACCGTCCCTCCCTTCTTCACTTGTTGAATTGCATTCTTATTCTCTCCTCCGTAATGACAGAATAGGGAAGGGGGGAGGTGGGGTCGCTGCTTACATAAGAAGTGACCTCCAGCCTAAAATTGTATCGCAGTCTGCCTCTCAATATTCAGCCCGTCCTGAATTCTTGTTTATTGAAATATCCGCTGGTACACAAAAATGTCTTATTTGCATAGTTTATAGACCACCCAGAATCGGTTACCTTTCAGATCTAGAAAATGCATTGATTGACTTAACCCCCTATTATGAGCACACACTCCTCCTAGGTGATATCAATACAGATCTTATTAAGGCTAACTCAACAGATGTATTGAAGCTAAATTCTATATTCCAATCCTGCAATATGACCATTCTGCCCCTTCAACCGACACACCACACTGGCACTGCAGACACTTTACTTGACTTAATAGTGATCTCACAAACACATAGGGTTATAACGCATGGACAACTACCTGTACCTGGAATTTCAGCACATGACCTAATTTACGTCGAATACTCGTTGCAGTGCCCGAAACGCGAATCCAAATTCATTACATACAGAGACATTAAAAATATAGACGAACTGCAACTGACTGAAGACGCCCTGCAACTGCCTTGGCACTCCATATGGAATCTGCGCACTGTTGACGAAAAAGTACAAGCTCTCAATGACCTGATAATACAGCTATATGACACACACGCACCGTTACAGACTAAACGAGTAACCCGTCCCCCTGCACCATGGATGACTGAAGAAATACGTGAATATATGACAAGGAGAGACGCGGTAAATATAAACACAATAAATGTGATGAAAACTGGCAACACTATAAGCGTTTCAGAAATAAGACGACCCAAATGATACGTAATGCTAAAATACAACATGGACACAAACTTGTTGTGCCAACTATGACGACTTGTGACGTACGGAAAAACTTACGTACAATGGGACTATGTAAACAAAAAACTGACTGTTCTTTTGACAATTTATCTCTCAACGAACTGAACGAGCATTTTACGTCAGTGCCTATCAGAACCTTAGACAATGCAACTAAACGACAAGCTATTGCTGAACTGACAACCTTACCTACACCAGATCGTGAAAAATTCTATTTCTCTCACGTATCTCCCATGCAAGTAAAGAAAGCTCTTCAACGGGTAAAAACTAATTCACAGGGCATTGACAGAATAAGTATAAGAATGCTAAACAGAATCATAGATATCATCCTTCCGACCATAACTCACATATTTAACGCTTCACTTGTTACATCCACATTTCCTCAACAATGGAAACATGCACTCGTTCGACCTATTGCTAAAGTAAATCGGCCAAGCACTCCTACAGACTACAGACCTATTAGTATTTTACCTACTTTATCTAAAGCACTAGAACGTATTGTTCACAAACAACTTACTGACTATTTACATACTTACAACTTGCTCGATCCACTCCAGTCTGGCTTTAGGACTTATCACAGTACCTCTACTGCACTCCTTAAAATCGTTGAAGATACTCGTGAGGCCATGGACAGACGTGAGTTGACTGTATTATCCCTTCTTGACTTTTCCCGTGCATTTGACACAGTCGATACTGACATTCTTATTGCAAAGTTAAAATCTTTGTATCTGTCTGACACTGCAATCACGTGGATGGAATCCTACCTTCGCGGCCGTCAGCAATGTGTTACTGATAACAAGCGCTCTTCATCGTGGCGATGTGTGAAGGCAGGCGTTCCCCAGGGGTCTGTATTAGGGCCTCTCTTATTCTCCGTATTCATAAATGATATATCTAGTCACATAAGACACTCCCAACACCACCTGTACGCAGATGACCTTCAGATCTATATTCACTCACCTCCCGATGCAATTAATGACTCTGTAACATTCCTTAACGAAGATCTACAATCAATCGGTAACTGGGCAAACAAATCTGGCTTACAACTTAACCCAAGCAAAACCCAAGTTATTGTATTAGGACAGCAAAGACTCGTGTCATCCATCAACAAGGCTACATTGCTACCAGTGACACTGAACAACACAATTATCCCTTACACAGAAACAGTAAAAAATCTAGGTATCTATCTCGACTCAAACATGAATTGGAATTCCCAAATCAAGCATATATGTAAAAAGGCTTTCTCTATCATGCATGCTCTAAAACGACTGAAAAACTTCCTTCCTACTAGAATAAAGCAAACCCTCATACAGACCCTAGTGATGCCTTATTTCGACTACTGCGACATGTATGGAGATCTGAGTGTTGAATTGTCACAGAAACTTCAGCGTGTTCATAATACTTGTGTTCGTTTTATCTTTAACATTCGTTTCCACGATCATGTCTCAAAATATTTCAAGCAACTGTCTTGGCTTCGTTTGCATAATAGACGTTTGGTCCACTCTCTGTGCTTATTATACCAAATTCTTAAGTTTTCCATACCTCTTTACTTGGCTCCCCGATTTACATTTCTATCCTCCTACCATAATCATGGTACACGCTCGCAGCACAACTCTCTGTTATCAATTCCTAGTCATCATACAACCTCATACTCTCATTCATTCACCATAGCCACAGCCCGTTCTTGGAATACCTTGTCACAAGATATTAGGGGTAGTCGGAGTGTACACTCTTTCAAATCTGCGCTTATTAAACAATTATTGCCCACTGAACAGAACTAGCTCTTTGTAGTCACTCCATCTTTCACTGTATATAACATTACTTAGTCTCCTTATAACGTATCTACAGCTAGACTTAAATTTCCATTATAACATAATTTTACATATTCCTTGTTTTACTTGTAACATTATTACTATTTTCTTTTATGACACTTACGCTCTCTATGAAGCCTGTGCTTTTTATGAAACCTATGCTTTTTACTTATTTAATTTATTATTATGATTAGCCTTAACCTTAGTCTTAGTATTAGTCATAAGTCTCTTATTCACTAATTTGCTATTTAGGTAAACCTACATTGTATATTTTTTCTGAAACCTGGTTGAGTGGAAGAGAAGGCCTTATGGCCTTAACTCTGCCAGGCAAAATAAATCATTTACTACTACTACTACTACTACTACTACTATATTTCCATGAACATCGGTTGAACGCATGACATTTCGTCATTACATCATTGCCATTCAAACAAAATTGGCTAAAGGTCACTTTTACATAATATATCAAAATGAATAATTAATTTCACATATTACTCCGACATTATGTATGTATAAATAAACCTTATTTCTTTCTTTCTTCTTTCCTTCTTTGTCGTAGTTTTTACCTCTCCCTTTTAGGATTTAAGCGACCCAAGCTGTCCGGGCCTTACAGGGCCGCGACCTGTCGGGAGAGGGATTACCTTTGGATCATATACATACTTTTTTGACCAGACAAGGACATGGAGGGCCTCCCCGGAAGTGATCAGCCCAATGCCGGGGCCTCCTCCGAGACAACACGAACACACAGGACGATACACAACATTCACAATTTCACATACACACTCACTCAGATCAAGGCGAGATTGGGGATGAAGATGATAATGACGGTCAGATGGTATCCGGGGACCACAAGGGCCTAAAGTTACCTGACATTTGTCTCACAGGAGAGGGAAAACCCCGGAAAAAAACTCACCTAGGTAATTTAATTGATGGTTTTCATGAGGCTGAGGATAGCTGTTGTTCCCCGTTCCAGCCCTCCTATCGTCAAAAAAGAATTTTAGCGGGTACTGAATATTCAATCCAGACCTATAGAACATCAACGCTAACCACTGCTTAACACAGGAATCGAACCCTGGCCCGCTGCGTGAGAGGATTGAACGCATCCCCTGAGCCACAGCGGTGGACGTAAACCTTATTTAATGTTTTATTAATAAATGTAACAACTGATATCAACACTTGTAAATCTTTTCGTATTCAGCATTACATTCTGCCCGGTCCCACTAAAGATACTAGTACATTGGTGGAAAAAAACATCTTTTAGATTAACTATTTCCATGTAGTTTGTACAATTAATTGAACTCTTACATATTGCTTTTGCACGTGACATATATTCGGGAAGTGTCGTGTGTTTAAATTCCCGATAGCCTCCGTTGTTAGTGGTGATTATCACATTTGACTAGGCCAGAATTTAACTAGCGCTGAACCCAGTCATATTGTAGTCTTGTTCACCACAAAGATTTGAGCAACTGGGCTAGACAACTGCTATTTCACGAATTTTTAATGGCATGAGCTGGCTCTTAGTCTTTCTCCCTAAGTTTGAATGGTAGGTTTGTTTTCTTAGACAGTTTATAATTTCCATGTACTGTACAATTAGGACAGGTGTTAAATTATTCTGGTAATAGGGAAATGCAACAGTTAGGACTGGCTCAACCTTTCGGCGAGCGGCTTGGTTGACACTAGTTCCCTGTTGCTAGGGTTTAGATCTTCAGAAGATGTAGTGAGCTCGCTAAGGCTGGAGGAACCTTCTTCTGCTTTTCCTGTTCTAAATTTTATATTCATTTATTTAACTTTAATTATGTTTACCTTGTAATATTATTAATACTTACTTTTTCAATATACATTTCATGTATTTATTCTGTTCCTAGAAGTTCACTTTTATTGCTAGAAGAAATAATTAGACCTGGGATTTTAGGCTCTAAAAATATTAGTTTTAGGCACCTAAAATAGGCTTTTAAAACAAGTAAATAGGTTTTTAAAAGAGAAAATAGGCACTTAAAATATGCTTTAAAAATGTGTAAATACGCAGAAAATATACTTTAAAATTCTACAATATGCTCTTCAACTGTAACGTGATTTTTTTTACTGAAAGGAACATGATATACCTTTTCTTAACAGAAATAGCCTAATTGCAAAATTAAGACAGAATTAAAAATACATTTATCAAAAACAGTTTTGGATTATATGTCCCTTCTTACTATATACCTCCTACTTGTCGTTTTGAACGAATCCTCGCCCATTCCTTTGGCGACAATTGTTTGGGAAAATCAAATTTCTGTGAAAAAGCCACCCTCTGCTGTTCTGCCCTTCATTCAGGGATGTCGATTAAATGATTGTAAAAGTTACAAAATTGTATTTTATTTTAAATGTACAAAATAGGCATTTTAGACACTAAAATAGTAAAAATAGGCTCCAAAGGTCCAAATAGGCATTTTAGGGCACTAAAAAACTCTGTAAATATAAGTGATATATCATGAAATGTCAACATATTTAAAAAAAATTCATGTTATTTCATAAGGAACGAAATAAGCATTTGCCTTAAAATCCCAGGTCTAGAAATAATTCTGTATTTATAACATCAGAACAATTTATTATCGATATAGCTATTTACACAACAGGATAACTCAGCATCTTTGTATTTGTATTGGTATTTTTATATTTTTACATAATTGTATTATAAATTTTGTATTTGTTTTGTAAATTAATATATTAATTTGTTAATGTATATGTTGTAGCCTATAGTTTGTAAAGAAATTTTCACATTGTACATATTTATTTTAACTATAGGCCTATATTCATATTCTTATTTGTAATTATATTGACGTGTCCCATAAAATGTAATATGTTCCGATGGACTGAATAAAATAAATAAAATAAGATAAAATTATACATCTAAAGAATGCCCACACGTAAGTTACGGACAGGAGAGGAGATGGAGATAAAGTGAGATGAAGATAGGGAGAAATAGAAGAATGGAGAGAAAGATAGAGATAGTTACAATCAGAGATAGATAGAGAGACAGATGTAGAAATATATAATGCCTGATTGTGATTGATAAGTCTCTCCCGGGACATGAAAGATTACAGGGTGGTTTAGTTTCACCCTAATTATTAAAATTAATAAAATAAGCCAAAGAGACGTAAGGAAACTTAGGTTATGTGCAGGACGTATCTCTGTCACCAAATGCTATGGTTATTAATAAGTGCCAGAATAGTGCTTTATGAGATTGTATGGGGGACGGGAAAATGTCTGTCCGTCCGTCTGTCCGTGTGTCTGTATGCGCGATAACTCAAATACGCTTTATCGGATTTTCGTGCATTTAAAACGTCCTTGGCCTATTGATATTGGACCAAATCGGTTGACCGATACCGGAGTAAAGCCCAATTTAGTGCCTATTTTATGGTAATATAGCTTGATATTAAAAAAAATTATAAAACAAAAATCAGTTCTCATAAAAAACATTTTGTTTTACAGTGTTCATAAACGGGTTGAGAAGTTGCAATGAAGTTAGCTATAACATATAACACTACCCACATATTTCTTCACATGTGCTTTTCAAACTAGACCTTTGTCCTTCCGTAAGCCCTGCTTAATAAATCGATCTGGAATCGGAAATCGAAAACAAAAATAACTTATTTTCTGCATATCATAATTACAATTATCACTGATTAAACAAAAGCACTCTGGCACTTTTTACGTCAGTTTACCCGATTTTTTAATTATTTTTTGAATAAAATGAATTTGTTTGGCCACATATGCGTTTAATCAGTAACATTTTATCTTCTTTTCAATGTACGACCACAGTATAAGTATTAATACAGTAAAGAAACTGTGTGTTAAAAGTCCTATGACAACATGTTGACTGGACGACACTAGCGCTCCATGCGGAGATTGAGTAAAGCTACATTCTCATCATATGAAATGGCTTGGGAAAATACATAAACACATCGCAAAATATGGTATGTTAAAAGAGGAAAAGAGAAAAATACAGAATATTTTTATTTAATGCAAATCTAATTTTAAATTTAAGAAATAATAAAACAGATAATGTATTATATTCTAGTTAAGAAGAGGTAAACAATACCTAAATAGGCTACTGTTAAGGACTGTACCTAGGCCTAGTATTTTTCCTTTAAAATCATTGCCCTTTAATATAATTTATAATTCAAATTATGATAATAAATAGCCTACATATTAATTACGTAAATTATATTATAGGTCTGTCACGTTGTTCATCCTGCACGTTATTGTTGACAGTGTATTTTGATTCTTTGCCTTATATGGCAATATACGACTTCAATTTATCGTAGGTCTATGTAGCGTCAATTACTTCAGGATGGACTTCATTAAACAAAACAAAAAAATCAGGAGCATTTGGAATTGAAGACACCGTCGGTACAGCAGTTTTAATTAAAGAGTTTTTATAGGAATTCATAAACTGTCTGTTTTCGGCGTGTGTTAAGCATAGACGGTAATTTTCACTCAAATATTTTACATATTTTGTTACTAGGTTTTCTTGTCGACCATTAATGACCTATTTTATACACCAGAAATGATTACAACAGAATAAAATATAAAAATATTACATTAAAGTAACTTGAAACATAACCAAACCAGAATCACGAGTAAGCCAGTAGACCTACAATAAATATTACTTATTTTCGTTCTTACCTTTCTGGATGTTTCAAGAAAGTGAAGAAATGCAATTCAGGATTTTGTCTTTTATTATTACTGAAATTTACAGCAGAATAATAAGGTCCTTTCGAATATAGCGTGTTCTAATAAATACAACACGCCTATTTATTTACATACTTCCCGGAGTAGTTTCTGTAGCCTTACTTATTGGCCGCTACGATCGCTAGTAAATGCGCGCGCATGCTCGGCTGGCAGAAAAACGGGCTGAGTTTCTGTACTGTATTAATACTACTTATACTGTGGTACGACGTTCAATCTCATGTTCCATTTTCGCTTATCTAATTATAATTATTATACACACCAAGCAGTCAATGTAACAAATTGAACCCTCTCTCTCTCCGGTAGTAGCAATAGATAAACTTTTAAAATTCAATGCCACCACTTTACTCTGGTGAGGATTGTGGTATTTCTCTGGCTTGGCGGAAATGCAGCCTCAATTCTAGGGGATACCTTCAGGCCGAGCTACATAATCCCGATGAGATAACATGAGAGAGTGATTGTGTGAATGTAAGAGAGTCCTTATATCTAAATCCTTACTAACTAACCATGTCGGTTAAGGGAAACTATCTATAAAGGGTAAAATTTTCCACAGCCGGGCCCAGAATCCAAGAGCCTCATGATTAGTAGTCAGAAGCTTTGTTCACTAACAGCTCCTAACAAAAGATAAGCACCCTACCTAATCTAGTGTTCAAAGTACCGTTGTACCACTTACTTGCATTCCAAACAGGTGTTTTTGCTGGGAAGCAGATTGGACTCTATCATGGATATGCTCTGCAACAAACAAACAAATAATCACATAAAAGTGCTGTTGGCTTGATGTACAGTACGGAGTATAATAGAAAAGAGTAACTTATAATTTTTGCCAGGGACATTTACCGCAACGTCACATCGTCACAAATCAAATACCGTACACAAAAATGCAAGTCATAAAATTCCTATACACCATGAAGAGAATTTGCCTCCCCCCCAAAAAAATTTAATAATTATGCTCCTTAAGGGAAATAAATAACTTATATTAAGTATTGCAATTAGCAAGCTTTATTAAGAACGCCACCTAACGTGAAATTTTAGACCCACGAAGTCAAGCAAAAAAGTGGCTGCAGTCTATTATTACTTCAAATAATACTTCAGGTTTCTATCACAGCCATTACTATGCCTTTGCATAATTATATAAAAAGATTTAGGTGGCAATGTGAAATAAAATGCTACAAGGAAAATTTAAATTCCATTTAACTTTCGGTTGAAATATGATACACGTCCACTAAAGGTGAATACAACAGAAATGAAGATAACGGTTTAAATACACGGTCATCATAGTAAATAAATCTTTACATAAAGATTCCTCAATTATCTTAATTCCTCATCGCAAGGAATGAGAAAAAAAAAATATGGCATGGGATCGACGGCCTCACTTCCTTTCTGAAGGTAGGAATGTTTTGAGTTTTAGAATCAAAGTCAAACTTCGTAAGGACAGTTAAATTCTATGCTCCTTAAAGGAAATAGAATTTAACTGTCCAATCCCTTCAGGTAAGTGATTAAATAAACTTAATGATACATTAGTTTTAGTGTATGTAATCTGCGCCACGGTTGACACCGAATTTGAAATATAATAAAAATGAGATATGTAAACTGCGGCATACAGGAATTTAAACTGCGCCACGGAGATATTGCGACAGTAGTTATAGGCAAACAAAAGTTAGACCTAATGTGTGAATGTTCGTTTCTATTCAGTAACAATTTTTTTGCACTTAAGGGTAGGCTACGTGAATTATTTTGAAATTTATGTTTTTTTGTTTATAGCACTAAAAATTGTGCTGAATTTTCTGCATCCATTGGTATATAGTTTATATAGGTTTAGAAATTATTGGTGCCATTTAAATGGACATTTAAATATGTTTACGTGCTCTGAGCTACTATTCACTATGAACTTAAAATTGAATTTCCCGGTAACTCTTATTTTTCACACATATTGTTAGATAGCTCCACAACCATTAGAGATAGAAGGCTGAAATTTTTTACACTAATTTTACATGCATATATGCATAAAGTAGACTACAATGATGCCCATAGGTATAAAATTAAAGAAAATGTGTCATGAAATATTGATCAAATTTCAATATATTTTATATGCGATATATAAAAATTAATTGCATTAAAAATACTAACTTTAGCTGTATAAAAGTAGTCTACTTTGTAGAAAAATGTGTTCATTATATGCATTAAAAAAATAAAAGGTGTCAGAGAAACCAGAAAAATGCTATCTCTACAGGAAGTGATAAGTGCATCTGAATTAATTTTTTTCATGCTCCTATAAAACATGTAATTTAAAAATAACTTGGTCAATTTTTTATACTTTTATCAGCTAGTTATGTTCTAGTAAGCCTTCTTATAGGATCCTGTAATTTTAGTCCACTTTTGAGTTCATTTTCTTGTAAAATTTTAATATTTTAGAACCTGCATTTTTTTAAATATTTTTGTGGTAGTTCACGTACATATACCCTTAAGGTGATGGGAGCGTACTTGCCTGTAGGCTGGTACCGTTCTATGCATGATGGTAACTAGTGCTTTATCTGCTCTATTTTTGGAGAGAACAATATATAAACAATGAAATATCCTGTTTTGATTTTATTAAGGTGTCATATGAGAACAAAGTGCTCATGGAAAGAAAATTAGGGTGGTGTTTTTAACAATTTTATAAGTGACGAAGCGTTCATGCAAAATAAATTAGGGTATTGTTTTTAACATTTTTAAAATGACAAAGCTACTGAGCCTAACATTTTTAACCACACCAATGCAATTTCATAGCCAGTCCTAAGTCTGAAGAAAAATGTTAATGCGTTAGTATGACGGTGACGCCATTTACATGGCGGTGGCGCAGTTTACACATGTCGGTGGTGCAGTTTACATATGTCGGTGACGTAGTTTACATCGTGTAGGTTGGGGGAAAAGGTAGAAGTGGCGCAGATTACCTTTTCCCATTAATCTGATTTATAGAAAATTTTACATTTATTAATATATTATATTTTGGGCCTAATAGAGTAATGTTTATGAATATTAGAGCACTCAAACACCTGAGAGGATCAAAACTGATGTCCAGAGTTAACACTTCAGTCTAATTGTTTTTTGTGTCTGTCCTATAAAAACGACCCAGAATTTTCTGAACTTTTTAAAAAAATTTTAATATTTTTTTTATGATTCAACTATCGTCTTATCTGCGGAAATGTACGGTAAGTTGTTTAAATTACTTTAAAAAAACTTCCTAAAAAATAAGGTCAATCCAAAAGAAATTACTAATTTGAAAGCTAATGAAGTGAAACATCGCTTTAATATCACACAATCAGTTCCGAAAATATGTCAATTATTATGCAGTAGGTTTACAAAACATTCATCCAAATATGCTGTAAGTGTTTGAATTAACAGAAATACGCACAATATTTAAAATCTGCCGTAAAATATGACAAATAAAATATGCACAAATATTTTAATTTTCAGCAAATATGCTGCATTATTGCCAAACCATCAAAATATGCAACAATATGCAAAATGAAACCATCAATTTTCTGTAATTTCTTTCATATCTTCTGCACATTTTAACACTAGCATGAAATAGAGTGCATTATTAAAATTTTTTCATAAACTTCTGGCCCTACCGATCACGTCTAATCTCGAGGAAAATCATTTCGAAACACGGGGTAAATATGAGAGAAATTTTCGTTTTAGGTTGCGGTTGACAAACAAGCCTGGGCTCATGATGAGGAATTAAGAAGGGATTACGTCTCTGTTGTCAACCACATCCCTCGAGTAATGAGTTCCTTTCCTCTGTGATGTCACTGCCACGAAACACGCATGCAGAAATACGTTGCCTCATTTAATAATGTTCAGTTTAGCATGACTAAACAATTACAATGTTTTATATCTGCTTTTTATTTATGAAAAGTTAATAACGGTTCTTAAAGGGACTTTTTGCATGGGTGTGAATTTTATTAACTTTTATTCGTCTCATTCCGCAAGCACCGGAAAGAAAATTCTAGGAAGGTCTACTACTATAACTTATTTTTCGAACGGTAGTCTGAAATTACAGGACAATTATTAATATTACGGAATAGGGTTTCAAGCTATTAGTTTATGGCTATCAAAAAGAAGTTGGCTTTAAAATGCATTTCTCTTTTAAGATTGCCAAACCCTTAACTATGCTGGTGTTTTCAGGTTGCGCTAATATGGTGGTGGGGTCTTATATACCCCAAATAAAAAAAAATAATAATAAAAAGGTAAAATAAAACAAATATTATTTATAAACCATAATATTATGAAAAAAATAAAGAATTGCTAATGGTTAAAGAAGGTTGTTAACAATTTTCACATCCAAAATGGGCAAATAGGCAAGAAATAGAAATAACACCCATTTTCACACCAATTTTTAGTTTTTCTGTCTCTCTGTAGACAAATACACCATGCTCGTGGGGTCCAAACTGTTAAAAACTGTGATATTTCACTTTTGATCGCCAGTAATGCACACCACTTCCAGCAACGGTCAAATAACAATATAAAATAGATTACAAAAAGCCTCAACGACATCTCATGTTTAACTCGTGAAATATTACAAAACAAAAGAGAGGAGGGGTTTCACAGACCCCACAAGCACAGTTAAGGGTAATGTAGAAAAAAATTGAACTGGGATAGCTTATTTATCTATACTGTGTGTTCTTATAAGTAGACAATTTAAATTTATTTCCAGTAACTAAATATTTATGACGTAAGGAAGCTATAAATATCAATTTATACTAAATAAAATGTTTGCAATGAGTATGAGTATTCTTTAAGAGAATTTGTAGGCGAGGCAAAGCAGTTGTCGTAATTGTGATTTTTTTCCCTCCACCAAGAATCAGGCGATCATCTTCACAAGTATTCTACAAAAGCGTTACGGTCCATTATTAAAATGTTGTGGAATGAATTTTACGTATAGCCTACATAGAGAAAGATAAATAAAAAGAACACAAATTTTAAAACCCAATATATCATTCTATTTCTTTGTTTTTGTTTGTTCATTATTAGATGAAAAAAATTCTTAAAAAGGTAATTTGTTATATACAAGATCCTCTCTAGGTGTTAGTATCTTCATTTCTCAGATATTGTTGAATAACGTTACACAAGAACAATTTTCTCAAGCTCGTCAAAATTAATTCATGTCTGACTACAGTTCCATACACTGCAACAGAGTAGGCTACTCATTGCAGTTATTTTCCTAATGTAGGCCTATAGCGATTTCAAACCTCTTTCTTGTACTTTTGTATACTTATGGGAATAATAATAAAAGCTAAATACATTGAACAGTTGGAAAATACTCTGGCAGTATTTGATGACCATTCCTCCTGTTATCAATTCCTGCAGGGTTGCCAGATTAGAAACGTAGAACAGTCGCACCAATATTCGAAAATAGTCGTATGCTAGTTAAAACTGTCGTATACTTCATGATTTTTCAGTGTAATGAACGTATTGCGTTAATAATAATAATAATAAATAGTCGGCATTATACACCTTACATAATATGTATTTATTGTATTGTAAAATATTGTATTTTTTACGAAATTTAGCACATAAAACACGCCTAATCGTTTACAAATAAGATGATTTATTGACAATTGTATGACATAATATGTTTCATAATCTTCCGATGTGATAAATTTGATTAAAAATACAATAAAATTAAATAAACAGTAGTTGCCAGAGTGTTGTAATTATTGCAAGCAGAACAGGACTGCTTTCTAATCATATTGATCTTATCAACATGCTTACAACAAAAACCACGAGAAAAGAAAAAAGCTGGATATATCAACATTTAAAATTAGATTGATTAAAAAATATATTAAAACACTTTGTTGAAAATAGTAATACAAATAGGCATACGACTATAGCCGTACGTATGGCAACCCTGAATTTCTGTCAAAGATTTCACTAAAAACAAATCAATACAAATTGCAATGATTTACGTATGTAAATAAGTTCAAAGTTTAAACAAAATAGTAAAATTACGTTTTAGGAAAATATGTAAAAAATCGGTAAATAATAAAAACACTTAATTAGGATACCACCACAGTATAGTATACTATACTGTGACTCGGCGATGTTCGTCTCTCGCAATGTAAACTTTCGTGAAGACTACAAAATTAGGAAAACAGTTTCTTTAATATATAAGGCCTAAGTGAAATGAACACAATGAACAAATATTCTAATTTTATTTTTACTTACAATTTTCATAGCTCTGAACCTCAAACATTTTTAATAATCTACCAGTGTAAATTTCTTAAAAAATCCTGGAGTCAATGAATAATGGCGGGCGAAGCCGGAGGCATCAGCAGTAAAATATTGATGGTTTAACTCTTGAAATATCGCTGATAATAATAATCCAAACAAACCATTCCTTCCCTTGAAACATTATATAATTTCTGAAAATTACACTGAATTGATGAAATAAAATTCACATCATATTCATGTCAATAAACAGTTGAAAAACAATAGGCCTACGTATTATGTTTTTAATTTACGGAGCTGAATTTATACACTGATTATAAGATATTCATGACGTCAAATCATCAGTGGGCTCTAAGAATTAAATCAATTAGGAAAATTTCAGTGGAATAGCTGTTTTCTTGGATAGAAAATATAACATGAGAATAAAAATCCTCGTACTTTATATAAAGCATTAAGTTATGTTATTAATACTGTATTTATACAGCTTTGAAGCGACGTATATACCTCAGTAGCAGTAAAAAGGTTAATATGAAATATGGTTTTCCTTTAACTCTGTTGTCTAACATTGAATTTCACAAATATAATAATAATAATAATAATAATAATAATAATAATAATAATAATAATAATAATTTATTGCATCTGTAGCTATACATAGACATTGTCAATATTATTTAGAACAAGTGAGGTTACATTAACTGCAAAATCATTTTTGTAAAACATCCTTAAAAGAATAAAATGTCTTCTCATACAAATAATTAAGGAATCGCGCACAATGTGCATTTTCTTAACCTAAGACTTAACCTACCCAGTCCTGAACCCGGGAAAGGGATTTTTCACTACTGAAAAATCCCTGACCCAGCCGGGAATCGAACCCGGGTCGCCGGAGTGGAAGGCAGGCGCGCTACCGACTCACCCACGGCGTTCTCATACAAATACTCTTTCAGTTTAAATTTAAAACACCTGAAATTTTTCACATTTTAAAATACTAGCCGAAGTTATTTATAACTTGACCAACAATGTAATTATAGGAGTTCTACAGGGGGACCCTCTAAGCCCACTACTTTTCAATATAATGACGGCAGATATAACAGACATCTGCACATCAGCAACAAAAATGTACATATACGCTGATGATATGGTTCTAGGTTCAACAGACAAGAAAGAAATACAGAATTCTATCAACAACCTCGCAGCATGGGCTGCAAGAAACGACTTTAAGATCAATGAAACAAAAACCCTGCAAATGATCTTCAGAAAGGGTGGAAGAGTGGCAGGAGACGACCACATCCAACTGCAAAACGAACCACTACAAATTACAAATGCCTTCAAATACCTAGGAGTGACGCTCCAAACAACGGCAAAATCTTTCCGAATACATATCAAAGAAAGGGCAGCAGCCGCCATCATTGCTATACATGACATCAATAACATCACACAGATCTCTCTCTCAACAGCGATGAAACTATTTTACGCTAAGATAATGCCTGTTCTAACATATGGGATAGAGCTAATGTGGAAAGAACTTAGCTACGGAGACCTAAACACCATAGAAAAGGTGAAAGCAAGATTCCTAAAAGCAGCATTGGGGATTTCAAAATTCGCTCCATCGAGATTGGCATACGAATTGGCACGCGAGACATTCCTAATAGAAGACCTACGCATCAGATTCCTGCTTCCTTCTACGCCACAAGAATGCCAACTAAAAGAGGACAGGCAGCAGAAAAAAAGAGAAATTTGGCAAGAGTTTTACTCAACTGAAGCAATGGTGAACCGAAACTGGATAGGTCAAAACAATAAATTCCGCAGTGCCATAACAAGACTGGCAATACATGGTTTTCACCATAAGCTCTGCAGAAGAACCGAGTATCATGATCCTACAGAAGACTGCGTGTGTAAACTATGTGACAATAAGTGCACAAGATACCATTTTTCTATATGTTCAAACAGAGTGAAGTCATTGATGGACTACAGCAAAGACTTAGTTTAAGTGCATATTTGTGCGAGTTCTCTTATTATTATTATATGGACACATACACACATACATATAATATATGTATGTATATATAATATAATATAATATGCAATTGTACATTTATAAATATGTTCATGATTTATATATTTTTAATTGGTCTCTATAGGAGCCCCAGGACGTTTTCAGTGACAATTCTTAAACATTTTTACTTTTTCGCATTAGGCCTACGTAGTACAGATAAAGTACTGTGATGATGACAGGAAATTGAAAACGAGATGACCCCGGGGAAACGTGTTTCGCGTTGTCTAGAAACTGAAAACAATGTTTTTGGAATGACGTCTGCGTATCTGTCCGTGGACAAGCGTAGCGGAGAAACAGATCATTGTATTTACTTATCTTTCTATTAAGGACTTTTTTTTTAATTTCATCGAATTGGAAAGAATTTGGCTACTATAACTTTAAACATTAAGGGGACTTTTGATAAAAAAAACTTTTTAATTTTGATTTTAAAAAAATGGATCTAACGATTTTAATAAAAATGTATATTTTAAGATATCTTATATGTAGCTAATAATATGGCTTTATTGGGTTTTCGTAAGAATTACGTAGGGGATAGCCTACTTTACTCGTGTCCATTTTCTATTTTTATAAACTATTTCTATTACAGTAGGCGATACATGAAAGCTTAGCACAGAAAAGCTGCAGAGGAAGTTAAAATGAACATTTTTTGTCATACACATCCCTATAATATAAAGCCACATGGTTAACTGACTCACTAACATTAATGTTTACCTACTTTCATATGAGCAAAAAACTTGAAATTTGGCATTTTCCCCTATAACCGATGGGAAAATTCCAAAAATTATATTTTTTATTTTTTATCTCTTTCAAAATGACGGACACAGCTTTAAAGTAGTTGCAGTCCTTTTTTTGGAGGTTTATAGTAGCTAATATGTAAAAATCTTGGGCACGGAGTCCTCCGGGAGGGACTTTAATCTGGGGGACCCGTGTCGTAGATTTATGGCACGTAAAAGAACTCCAAGCCTAAATTAGAGCCTCTGGACAAAATTTCTCGGCCCTTTCACTTCAAAGTAATACCTTAGTTTCCAGAGGAGGTTGAGAGGCGATGGGCTTACCACCTGTCCCTCTGCCCTCTCTCGGAAAATAAGCGTAACAAAATTCACATAGGCAAACAGAAACCTCCACTTGGAGGCCCTGCACCCCAACATAGGGGGGTATAGGATTCCAGACAGAGACAGAGACGACATAGTAGCTAAATGGTAAAACTGATTTCGCCTCCAGTAACGGATTTTGAGATATTTACAGCTTTAGCCTTTGACTTTTTGTCATATCTCCATTGGTTATGCCTTGGAGTTAGATTTTTTTATTTCAACTATATTTTCTACATTTTCCACACATTATGTAATATTTTAAGCACTAACAGAGCAACTAGAGTCATAATATTTGGCAGAATTATTGGCACAACCATTTTTCATAAGCATGCCAAATTTGGTGCTTCTAGGTGTCCTACATGTGTGAAAAAACTGACCGTTTAGCATAACGTCATTGACGTCTACCACAGTGTTTCCCATTCACTAACATTAATATTAATGATCCACTTCCACATGAGCAGGAAACTTGAAATTTGGCAAATTTATAGATTTTAGTCTACCTAGGTATAACAAAAAAAAAAAAAAACAAAAAAAAAAAAAAACAAAAACAAAAAAAAATTCCAAAAAGTTAAAAAAATTGATTTTTTTACTGACATTAATGTTTACCCACTTCCAGATTATCTAGAAACCAGAAATTTGACAGACTTATAGATTTTAGCCTGTAACCGAGAACATTCAAAAAGTTCAAATTTATAAATGTTACACCAAAAAATCTTCAAGTCGTTCACCACTTTTTAAAGGTTTATTATGGTTAAACAGTAATATAGTTACAGCAATATAAATAAATGAACTCAATTGTACTATCAGTTCAATAAACAAAAAATACCCGAGAACCTCACTGGGGGTTTTAGAAACATCTAAACCCAATTTTGTCATTTTGAGATTCCATAAATTATTAAATTCGTATAATTTTATTAAATTATACATAAGACCCGCGACCAATCGCTCATGTTAATTAGTGGCTCTACCTTTAAAAAAAAGAAAAAACAAACAAACAAACAAAGTTGGGCGGCCCTGCTCCAAAGAGTGTGCCAAGAGTTTGACATTCCAAGTTACAATGTGCTTCCCATATCGAGTCATTATGAAATAAAACATTGAAAACAAAATAATTTGATCTCCTCTTTAATATGACACATATAGCCTATCGAGTCATTATGAAATAAAACATTGAAAACAAAATAATTTGATCTCCTCTTTAATATGAGACATATAGCCTATGGAAACTGATGTGTATCGAACTTTAAGGACACGGTGTAAATAGTGTACGGCGGGTCATGCATTATGGGTTATTCTATAAACAGTAAATACAATTACTTCATATACTAGGCACTACAAATGAAACGATCCACTCACCGTCAACCCTATGTTCTTGGCAAGCGTACTTTCCGTAATGTTGGCGAATGGTTTGTCTGCACCCCAACACTCTACGTACTTCGTCATTTTGGAAGGCGATCTGTTCCTGAAAGGAGAGAGTCCTCCCTCAGCTTTCAAAGCTACGTTCGAACTTGATGAATTTCTTCTGGGATCATCAGTTTCATTTTTCTGAAAAAAAAATCGCAAATATAAGCTACAACAATAATAATAATGATAATAATAATACTAATAATAATCATAATGATAATTATAAGATAAGGTAATGATTATGATAATGGTAATAATAATAATAATAATAATAATAATAATAATATTAGTTGTTCCAATAAAACACAATAAATAACACAAAATACATTAAATAACATAACACATTAAATGATTTAAGATACATTAAATGACACTAAATGATACGAAAGAAATTAAGTAGTACAAGTACAAATAAATTACACAATAGCATTAAATTATATAAATTTAATTAACATAGGACATTAAAAAATACACTTAAGTAGGCCTACTATGTATATGTGCCGTTAACTGCGATTTGAGGTTGACAGTGACTGGAAGTCCTTGATGTGAGATTGTAAAGAATTCCAATTTCGGATGACTGAAGTAGTAATGGATGATGAGAAAAGAGAAATCTGTCATTAGTTAGAAGCAGTATTTGAAGGGTAAAATGCACAGCTCCAACTTACATAATTTTACAATAAACTAGAAGAAAGTTTTAAAAATCAAGGTACGTTTCAATGTTTTAAAACGTATACGAGATGTTAAATCGTATGGTTAATACTACTATACATGGCAACGTACTGAAAACAGAAATAGTTAAATTTTCCTTCCTTTTTCTTTTTCTTTCTTTCTTTCTTTCTTTCTTTCTTTCTTTCTTTCTTTCTTTCTTTCTTTCTTTCTTTCTTTCTTTCTTTCTCTCTCTCTTCACCCCCTCTGTCTCTCAGTCTTACCCCTCCCGTTGTAGAAATTGGTTATGTTTTTATGCGAACATATCGTAATACACTTCAAAACAATTTCAGAATATTATGATGAGAAAGTTAGAAAATATACATTTTAGAAGTCCCTCTGCAACTTGAAAAACTAAACTAAATCACCATTCTGAAATAAGAGTTCTTATTCCTTTCAGGGATTTTTTTGAGTACTATTTAATGAACGAAATAGAGCTGACTTTCTGTATACTCAAGATCGCGGTTCGATCCCGACTCAGTCGATGGCATTCATGTGTTCATAAATTTGACAGGCACATGTCTATAGATTTGCAGGCATGTAAAAGAACTCCTGCGGGACAAAATTACTGCACACTGGCGATGGTAACAGGCTCAAGTTGCAGTACATCCCCGTCGTTAGATAACCATATCATCAACCAACGTAAATAGTAAATGTGTGAGACTAATATTTGTTCACAATTTCCTTTGTGTTCGTAGTGTCGAAATCTGGTGGCTCTGTCCTACATTGAACAACAGAAGAAAAATTATTCCCGTTTTGGAAGAGGTGTAATAAATCCAAAGATAACATAACAAAATTGCTAACGTAAGCAAACAAAGTGACAAAGGGAAGTAGTTCAAAGAAAGTTCTGGGAAAAGTCAATGATTACAGATGTCTATGTTTATTATTTTCAAGTTCTCACTACTGACCTAGTGTTCATTCAAAGTGATATTTTGCGCGCAGTTGAACGATAAACGTAGTACACAAAGTCATGCACGTTTCCAATTTACTGATTTCCTCTCTCTGCAATAAATTAGTGCTCTGCTACTGTTTGATGTACTGAGGACTGTGGAGTCATAAAAAGTATTCAGATTGATCCACGTTCAGCAAAAATGTAGGCATTGGCCTATATTCTATAGAGGAAAACTTTACGGATCAGTTCCGATTGCTACTCACAATACTCGGATACAAAACTTTGATAATTTCCCTTTGCAAAAAAGTAAACCAAAAAAGTGTGTTCCACGTAGGAGTTGGCCAACCGTGCGGGTTTCTGCGTCGCGGCACCAGCAGCTCCCGAGCGATCGGGTAAAATATCTACGCAAAAATAGCCGCTAACGGTGTAATGATTCAGGTTCTCACAGTTACAGTTAAATTACAATGAAAATAACCACGCACAATGCCACAAGAGATTTTGTAAATGTCCTCCTCTTGCATCCATACAACACTGGCACCTTTTTAGGAAATTTTCTTTCACGCGCATAAGTTCAGCTTCTGAGATAGAGTTCATTTCTCTTGTGATACTATCTTTGAGTTCTTCTAATGTGTGGGGAATTGACCTATATACTTTATTTTTCAAATTTCCCCAATAGTCTACTGTAGGTAGAGACTGCACATTGAGTTCTTACAACGATGAAGCATGTGATGATAGAGGAAATCCATTTTTCCTTGCGATGTACAAGTGAGTGAAAGTGGCATAAAATTCCTCTGTTTAAGGGTTTGCCTTTTAAGGGATGGCCTAAATGTTTAAAGTGGTCTTCTAAACTACTTGTCCTAGAAACTAGAAATGTTGAATACTTAATTGAACTGAAAACTTAAAGTTAAAAATTTCATTTCAATATATACTTTTTTAGATCTTAATTAAGTTGGTCTTTTAAATAAAAACTTAAATCTATCTCCTGCAACAGATTTTAAAACATGAACTTACATTTTTTATGTAAGAATCTTTCATGCTTGCTTTACAAATATACTGGTTGATTGTTATAGTGTTTATACCCTTTTTGTTAAAAAAAATATTTTAGCTAAAAAATAAAAACTGCCCTGGGATTATACTAAATACATTTATAGAAAGAACTAAGGTCTATACAGAAAATCTGAACAGACATTTATTGCACACATTATAAAGTATATTGTGAAAAAGTTTCATAACTGTATCTCTATTTTTGTGGGAAAAGATAGGTTTTGAATATGGCAAAATAGCGTGCAAACTGAAAAGGAAAAAAATGGCGATTAAAGTTTGCATGCAATAGCAGTTGGAAGCGTATTGAGGGGGTTTGAACCCCCCCATTGATAAAAAAAAGGAAAATTGTATAATTTTTTTAAGTCTGCCGATAAATTACTTAATACAAGTATAAAGCATGGGAAGCTTAAAACTCGTTATTTTGCGTCTTAATTTTTAAAATTTTCCGGAGGAGGACCCCCGGAAGCTTAAAACTCGTTATTTTGCATCTTAATTTTTTAAATTTTCCGGGGAATAACCCCCGGAAGCTTAAAACTCGTTATTTTGCACCTTAATTTTTAAAATTTTCCGGGGGTGGACCCCGGAACCTTAAAATTCGTTATTTTGCATCTTAATTTTTAAAATTTTCCGGGGGAGGACCCCCGGGCCCCCCTCTTCCTGAGGGGTATTCCAGACCCCGCGGATGTTATAACCCCCCCCCCCATATGGCCGGCCTGGTTACGCCTATGCTTCAGAGTATGCTTGAATATTTTATACTAAACTAAAAAATCGCATTTTTTACCAAAATGGTTAAATTAATACTTCTATCATCCCTTAAGTGGGATATAACCCTACAGATGAGTTGACACTTCGTGCTAATGAAATTAAAGAGTATGCAACAATTGGTTTGTATAAATGGAGACTGTGGTAGCCCAGAGTGGTTTGGTCTTGGGGTAAAATGATAGTCTACTAACCGTGGGGGGCACGATGAGATAAGTCTCCACCTTGTGGTCGGCCAGGTATCCCTCCCTCTGGCCGCCGTCCCCGGGTTCCACCTGGAAGCGATCATTCAGCTGCAGTAGGGTTGCCTTGGTGATGTGAACACGGCTGAAACACCACACGTGTTCCAATGTAATTCTTTTCATACACACCTACACTAAATCGCACAACATGCATGTGGCTATTCCACCTCAATTCAACTCTGTAATTCCAATCCTCAAAATACAAAATATTAGATCAGCCGCGGTCGTGGCTCATCCTTTTAAAATTGATGATGGCTCTATGCATAAATAAATAAATAAATAAGAAAAATGAAGGGCCTTGGAGATAGGTATTTGTTTGCGTAAGTACATAAGTAATCGACTGCCGGCGTGGTCTTGTGGTTAGCGTCGCTGACTACAGATCCGCTGGCCCGAGTTCGATCCCCGGTACCTCCTCGGATTTTTCTGAGGTAGGGAGGTCTGGTAGGGGTGCACTCAGCCTCGTGATTCAAATTGAGGAGCTACCGGTCATGGAAACCACCATTAACGGCCGTGGGCGTCGGCATGCAGACCACATGCCTCCAATCCTGCCGTCTGCCTATAGGTAGATGACGCAGCGGTCGGGTGGTAGGCCTTGTTCCTTCGGGGATGTCGCGCCACGGAGTTTTTAGATAAGTAATGGGAAAAAGATAAAAACATAAATATTTGTCTTGTTTTAATTAATGGGTTGATTTGTGCGTAAACTAAGTTAATATATTTACAGTAGTTATATTGCTAGATCTAAGATTTTGACGAAACCAAAAGCATTAAATTATGGCGAAAAATTAATTTACATAGGCCTAGGCCTAAATGTTCTTATTTTTATTTGCGGGGTAAGTGGCTTTGACATGCATATTACGCACCTTCGTGCCTTATTATTATTATTATTATTATTATTATTATTATTATCATTATTATCATCATCATCATCCCCCTATTTACTTTACCTCTTTGTAGGGTCAACGCCGTCCTAGCCTTAACTACCTCGACATTCTCGGAAGAGGGATTTCCTATGGGCCACTGACATCCTTTTTTACCACGCAAGTACGTGGAAGGCCTCGTCATGGATGAGTGATCGGCCCAATGACGGGATAACCTCCGAGAAAACACAAACATCAACGAGGCGCGGATTGGTGAATGTGATAATAACGGCCAGATGGCGTCCGGGACCACAAGGGCCTAATGTTTCACAGCATTCATCTCACAGAAGACGAAAAACACCAGAAAAACACCGGAAAACTCCACCTAGGAAATCTGTCCCGACCGGTAATGGAACCCGGGTCCGCTAAGTCACCTCGGTAGTTTCATTATTGTTGTTGTTATTGTTATTATTATTATTATTATTATTATTATTATTATTATCATCATCATCAATGGTATAAATTCCGGATTGCGCGGGCAAAGAGAGTTAAGTCCACTTTCTTGTTACTGAGAATTAGAGTGACTTAACACACTTTACCAGCCCAACATAGCTTTAGAGATGGATAAACCCATGAGGCACACATCTATCTACCGTACAATTTTGAACACGACTTACTGGACTTAACACAAATGTAGAGAACATTTTTATCTATAACTCTATCGACATATCTCAATTTTTTAGGATGGTGGACTTAACTCTCTTTGCCCGCGCACCCGCGAATTGTACAAAGAAGTAAGTTCCCTTTAACCTGATCACTGAGTTTTCACTTATCACTTACCCTAGATAGTCAATTATGAAAAAAAAAATTGTGAGAGGGCAAAGTATGTAGTGCTCAACATTGTTGTTTTTCTCTGTCAAGGGCTTTTATCATATCTCCGAAGTAAAGAATGAAATCTTTCCGATGTGGATAACTCGTGCTAATATTCATTTCAGTAATGCATAATGAATAAGGCTGTAGTGTAGTGATTATAACTCATCTTTACGATGCGGTGTTCGGTGTTATGCAGGGTTTTTTCCTCTATATCTTTTATTTTTTATTTACAGTCAATAGCTTTTAATAAATGAATTATTCACGCTAAATCCTTCTTCCCGGACACTTTTTATAGCTAAGACATTAGAGACGACATACAACAAACCAGAACGGATTTTATTACCTCAAGTGTTTCATGAAAATCTGACAAAGCGTATTCGGGTTATCGCAGTTACACGCGGACGGACGTACAAACGGACAGAAAATTTTCCCATAGCTTCGTAGTTGTAGTGAGTTACGGTTAACATTAATAAGGTAGGAAATTTGCCAGGACCATAGAGAAATATGATTAAATCGGCTTTATCATTATATGGATCTTCGTTACACAGAGGTTTGACTGTATTAAGATAGCATGGGCTCTCTCTCTAAATAGTAACTTACTGTAGGCCTATTTGTGTTTTTCTCAAGAGCTATATTGTTGGAAAACGTTACACCGTGATTGGGGATAGAAGATATCGTTGTGTCGTGGCAACGGCAGCTTACCTCATCTTTCTGAAGAGGAAGTAGTATTGAATTTGAATACAAAGGTTATTGAACAGACAACGAAGTTAGCTGGCAGCAGAATGGCAAGTTTATTGGAAGTGCTCTCGCTGGAAATTAGCTCTAATAAGCTTTACTACTACTCTCGTATCGCGATGTCTTCCTCGAAGACAAGAAAAAAGAAATCGCAAGATATTTCAAAATTTGAACTTACGACATAAGAGTGTTGGCGAATTCGGTATTTGATATTTGGAATGGGTGTAGGCGCTTTCTTGCGGAGTTGATCTGTTCATTCTAAGTTCAAACCTCAGGTTCGATTCCCATCCAGGATAGATTTACCTCTGCAGAATATAATACAGTAGATGCTTGTCGATTACCTCTCTCATACGACACATTTTGGGTATAAAACAACAACGTGCAAGAATTTGTTTAAAATAGCCAATCATAGAGTATATGATAGCATGCACCATTACACTTATAGCAGCAGTAGTTTATTTTATTTGGCAGAGTTAAGGCTATATGATCTTCTCTTTACACTGAAACGAAGTGAATACCAAATACAGAAATGTTACAAAAATCCAAAATATGATAAGGTATAAAAATACAAGGTACAAAGCACAAACAGCTTACAAGATAGAGAATATAAAATAACTAAAAGATTTACATTCGAGATGCAAAAAAGAGGCTTACGTAAATACGAAGTGAAATATACGGATGTATAGTATTTGTTGTGTTGGAAGCGAAAAGATATTTTATACAATAAACACAAATTATAAGGAAAATATAAATGTCCTCCACATTAAAGTGAAGACTTTTGAACTGAATAACTGAATTTTTACTTAGAATCATTTTCAATTTACAGTAATTTGGAAACTTTTATTAACAGACTGACACTTATTCGCCATTCATTCCACAGTTAAAGAAATGCAAATGAATCTTAATGCAAGAAATACCTACTATTAACTTAGGAAAACTATAAAATGAAGCTTGAAAAAATAATCAAAATGTTTAATCTTTACGCGGCCACTTACGTATAAATTCGTCTTCTAAAAATAATGCATAATAGCAGAGATATAAAAATATTAGACTACTGTTTTATGAAAAATGTGAGGATTATTTTCTTCTTGCTACGATATTCATTCGTGAATACCTGTTCTTCTGCTTAAAATGTCCTCATCGATTCTAAGCTTAGAGCCCACTGATGACTTCGCTTGATCTCTTGTATATATTTAATATACGAATTCAGCTTTGAAAGGATTAATTATAATTTTTTAACAACATATTTTCCAACACAACATGAAACGCTAATACTAACGACGACTATTCAACTCATACGCCGCGTGTTTGATATTGACCAATAACGTTTAGAAATTCCTCTGATATAGACCAATCACGGCCGTTTACCTTGCAATATTCTTGTAGGAATCGCGAGGATGGTATTTTATTGTGACTATTCAACTCATACGCCGCGTGTTTGATATTGACCAATAACGTTTAGCAATTCCTCGGATATAGACCAATCACAGTCGTTTATCTTGCAATATTCTTGTAGGAATCGCGAGGATGGTATTTTATCGTGATAAAACCGTCTGCTCGTTACTGGATACACGAGTATCAGTGTGCAGTGATTAATAGTCAGATGTTGCCACTAAGCGGCACGAAAACAGATTATTTTATACAACATAACTTGTTTGGAAATTGAAATAATAGACATGTACATTGATTAAAAACACACTTTCGACTCGGTGCAGGCTAGTTCGTGTGCTTTTATTCTGTTCTGCGTTAGCTTAACTGAATGAAGTTAACTTATGTCTTATATACACCATTGGTAGCACTGATTACACCATGGTAGCTCGAATCGATTCATGGATGATTGATTCACAGTATGCCGTGATCTCACGGCTGTTAGTTTTGTTTCTATACAACAAAGCACGAAAGTAACGATTACTTATATAATCCATTACATTTTATTCATGGAATAGTCTTAATAAATCCAACTCGAGTTGACGAGTTTCATCAGATAAATTCGCTCCTGCTGCGCATTCGCAAATCTATCGATAAACTCGTCAACTCTCGTTGGATTACCTATGATAATTCAAACTAAAATAAGCACGCCCAGTACAACTGTAGATCCAAAGGGTGTTAGAAATTTAAGATACCAGATTTTCAGATTATCGACCCATTGTCAGAATTATGTCTTTATACCTCCAGATGACTTCTGATATAACCATTTCCATGAAATGTTCGGTCGATATCCCGGGTATAGTAGTTTACCACTAGAGTGACAAGGTCTTCGTAAAAACCTATATAATATAATTTAATGAGGATTTAATACACGATCACATGGGTTACAGGGAAATTACTCAAACGCCTGACGGTGTTTCTCATTGACTGTCAGAATTAATTACTTTTTCTAACGTTTCTTAGAGTTTCTCCTACAGCTCAAAACTCAACTTATCTCCAGAAAAGCATATTAGTAAACATTTATAAGTTATTAAACTTATGGATGAACAAGGGAAGAAGAGATAGAGAAGATAAAATGCAATCTTCTGCATTATCAATATTAAATTAAAAGGAATATTTCCAAAATAATTTTTTTCCAGTAAATAGAAATGTCCATCAAAGATAAAATTAAAGTAACTCGTTATTAAGATTAAAAAATCTTTGCTAAATGCCTTTTATCCTTTAAAAATTAGAGAGGGAAGTGAAAATTAAAGTACCTTGGAATTAAATACTTCGAATCACATGTATAGGATTAAAGTGCATTTGAGCAAACATCTTGTAAAATAAATAAAATAGACACTTGATACCAGTAACTTAACAGTATTTTATTTTATGCCTAGGCCTTTCAACATATGGGTGGGGGGGGGGGGGTACGCCTTAGCGTAGTGGTTGAGGCGTTGCGATACAAACCGGAAGGTAACTGATTCGATCCCGATGAAGTTGTTGGAGTTTTTCAATAGGCCTAATCCTTCTGGTGGCACTATGGCCCTGGGGTAGACTCAGTCTCTAACAGAAATGAGTACCAGGAGCAATCCTGTGTATTATCTTTTGTGTAATCTTATTTTTTGTATATTCTTATCTTTTGTTTTTATTATTATATATGTAGCCTATGATTTGTATTTTTGGCTTGAACAATGTAATTGGGTATTTTACCTGCAATGTTCATTATTATTATTATTATTATTATTAAATAAATAAAGGCTGACGGTGCGAATGTCTAAAATCTCGGAGCCTCAACCTCCTGGAACCCTCTGGGCTTCCATGGCCTGTATAGGAAACACTTTACTTTCTTTTTACTTTCGACATATAGGCCTAGGCTATCCAGCAGATATGCAACGGCGAAGTCACACGAAGAAGGAAACTGAAAGTTGTATCAGTATTATTGTTTTAGTAAATTCTTTAAGCATATAAATTATTTTATCAAATTGACAGTAATAGAAGACAAAACTATTTTAATTTCTAATTATTAATACATCTACACCAGCATAAGAAAATGTCCTGAAGATGACAGAAGTATATCGAAAGGCCTGGGCATAAAATAAAATATTGTTGAGTTGCTGGTATCAAGTAGGCTATCCATTTTATTAGGTGCTTTATTGATTGAGCGCAATGTTTATTGATTAAACATCTTGTAGCTATACATTTTTCACTTCAGTCATGATGAAATATATTATGGTTATAAAGTGGCAGGATATCCATAACCTACTTAAATTATAGTGAATCTTGAGTTTTTCATTTAATAGAGTGAAAAAGTTTGTGAGAGGGTTGTTTGATATCAATGAGAAAGGACTCAGATCTAGTCATGTGGCAAAGTTCCCATGATTATTTTTTAACACTTCCATCACTATTTTTTAATTTTATTTTTTAAATGACCTATACATTAGACGAAGCTTCAATAAGGGATGAATGTAGTTCAGGAAATAACACTAATTTACATGCTAAAGGACTTTATCCCTAATGTATTTGTTCTTATGATGACTGAACTCAAAACCTTTAAAAATTGGAGTTACGTCAATACGCAAATATATCCTTAGATTATTAAACTACACTTTTAACATGTGAAAGAAATCTTTTCGAGTGCTAATTTGATCCATAATTAAAACAATTTAACTTATTTCACATAAACAAACTCACCCTGGGACGCCACCAGACTCCATGTGATTGGCTAGTGTCACGTCGTCGCTCCACACATCGAACTGCCACTTTCGCAAACCAAGAACTCCGCAAAGAACGTTCCCAGTGTGGATACCAATCCTCATATCCACGTTGAATCCAGTGGCTTCTCTCACAAACCTGAAAACAAACAAATGATTAATAGGGACCGGATTCTTAGGTTTTTACCTATTTTTTCCTTACTTCCAAAACAAAAAGCGATCATACACTTTTTCGAATCATGTCCATAGGATTCACCCACATTAATTCTGTGGCACCTAAAAATACCTAAATGGGGTATACAAACCTAAATGTACCTAAACGGAATATAAAACCTAAAATATATAATTTAGGCTACTTTTTTTGTCTTTTTTGTTTGTCAGTTGAGAAATCGATATTTTGCGGAGAGAAAATTTTTGTCGGGTTGAAATTAATACCACCAGCGTTTCGTTCAACCCAATGTCGTCTAGGATGACAGTATCAAGAGAGGAAGTGTAAGAGTATCGGCGTATTCCTTTTAATATATTCATACGAACAACCATTGTTGACGTTATGTGAGGTTGAAAGGACATCTTCTGCCTTCAAATGTATTCTAAGAGATTGCAGGAAGAACTGCACAGTTGAGAATCTTGAAAGATATTTAGTGATATACTGTAAACAGGAAATGTTAGAAAATCTTATTTTCACTGCTTCTTTTGATTGTTTATGCTTTCTTTTTTCAATTGTATTATATTGTCCTAAAGAAAGTTTACTCAAATTTAAGTCAATTTTGTTAAATTAAACTTTACAAGTATTATGTATTGAATCCTATGTAGCACCATTCAAATTTACTAAACCAATTATTCTACCCGAAAATGATATTTTGGACAAAAACCTAAAAAAAACTATTTCACCTAATGGAAAACCTAAAACAGTGTTTTTAAAAACCTAAAACTCCGGTCCCTAATGATTAAATTGCATTAAGTAATTATTAGCCTAATTTATTTCATTTTGCTTAAATTGTAAACTAAATACAAATTATTGTTATCCATCTTACCCTCAATAGGATGTTACGGAAAATTATCGACACACATATACTGATATAATGATTTAATTAAAACAAACTTAAAGTGTAAGAATGATTCAATTTTGGAAACGATTGCAATATAGGCTACGGTTAGAGTGTCGCTACTCAGTGAAATTACTAAGAAAAAGCTATAGGCGTTACAAATTTATTGGCATCGTAAATCTGCTGAAGTTTCCAGAAATAAACATGAAATGAAGAAATTCGTCTGTGCACCGTGTCAACAGACGCAATACTTGGCAGAATACAGAATCGTCAATTGGCATGAATAGTGGTGGGAAGATGACCTCGAAGATTCTTTTCGAAATCCATTATTTCCAAAACAAATTTTAAAAAAATCAAATCTTAGGAGTAGAAAGTAATTTGGAGGAAAATGTTTGTACTTTTACCTAGGTATATACCGTAAAAGAAGTTTATGAATTTTATATTTATTTAGTAAAATGTTCATGTGAAACCAACAACAATATATAATTTAGGTTTCCCGTGAAGTTTCATATTGATTCCAATGGCCTTCACCTCTGGTGTAGAAAATAAATAAATAAATAATAATAAAGATAATAATAATAATAATGATAATAATATCAAAAATAGAAACAACAAAATCATACTTGTATCTTGTAAAAAATGACAATGAATACAATAAAAAGTAATTATGATATTAGATCTTTGCAAGGATTGTCAAAAATTAAAATTCAATGGTTACTGCACAATTGTTCAGCCTGAGAACATTTCTCGAAATAACTCGAATGAAGACTGTCCAGTTTAACTAAGAGTTCTCATTTCTAACACTTAAAAGCCGGCAATACGAAGATAATAATTTCACTTAGAAAAAGTGTCGTTTTATGATTCTCTAGTGAGACTGTCAATTTAAACTTGAAAAAACTCTCTCGAGAACGAAGTCTCTTTACCTTCTGGCATGCTGAAAAGTTCCCAGTCTTTACACTGCAGAAATGAAAGTACAGTGCTTGATAAATGGATTCTAGAAATGAAGGTAATAGCAATTATTATTTTACTTATTGTCCATAAGAATTGTTAAAAAAAAAGAGACGTGCACCTAAAAGTGAACATTCCTATTTTCTTTACTAGCTATCATAAAAATGCGTCACTATGCGTTAAAGGAAAGAATTACTTTTTCTCACCTTAAGCAGCTTCCAATTTGTGGTATTTTAACCTGATTTATACAATAATAGTAAATTTAATGAAAATTATAAAGAGATATTTGTTAAAAATTCTACGGGTAACTTTATGTGAAAATTATACTTATTACCGGTGTGCCTGAAGATATATTTTATTACACTACATTTACAATGCACCCTGATAGTATACAGGGTTAATTCATTCCACTCTGTATTATGAAAGACTTAACAGATCGTCATCTATTATGAATACCTAAGAAATAAAACTTTTCTTTTTGCTGCAATGATTGAAGGCCTCTAGTTAAAACTCTGTAAATAAATATAAAGATTTCACTAGTAATAACAAACTTTGTACTGCATCTCATAACTGCTGATCCTATTTGTTTGGTAGTAAACTATGTATCTGAATCCTTCAGCTGTACAGTGTTCCAAGAACGTTGTCACGACCATTTGTTTCCTCCTTTTGATATGAAAGTATTACTTGTGTGACTAATCTGATATGAGACGGATTAGTCAGTTTCGCTTCTGTAAGAACTCATGAGAAATTTTTAAAGAGAGGGGAAAAAGATTAAAGTGTAAGTAATTATAAAAATCCAATTAAAAATTCTTCTTGTTTGATAGCTTAGAAATAGGGTTTTTAAAGAACTTACAAAACATTTTAATTGAACGTCAAACTTTTATTTCAAAAAAGTTGATATTTCTCGTATCAGCTTCATTGGGTCTAACAGTTTTCAGATTCATAATTAACTTCATTCTAATAAATACTTTTCACGTAAGTGAAGTAGATTTTTAATTAATCGTTCTTCGAAACTTTCTTTCTTTCTTTCTTTCTTCTTTCTTTCTTTCTTTCTTTCTTTCTTTCTTTCTTTCTTTCTTTCTTTCTTTCTTTCTTTCTTTCTTTTTTCTTTCTTTCTTTCTTTGTCGTAGTTTTACCTCTCCCTTTTAGGATTTAAGCGACCCAAGCCGCCCGGGCCTTACAGGGCCGCGACCTGTCGGGAGAGGGATTATTTTTGGATCACATACATACTTTTTTGGTCAGACAAGGACATGGAGGGCCTCCCCGGATGAGTGATCAGCCCAATGCAGGTGCCACCTCCGAGACAACACGAACACATAGGACGTTACACACCATTCACTCACACACACACACACACACACACACACACTCAGAACAAGGCGAGGATGGGGATGAAGATAATAATGACGGCCAGATGATATCCGGGGACCACAAGGACCTAAAGTTACCTGACATTTGTCTCACAGGTAAGGAAAAACCCCAGAAAAACCCCACCTAGGTAACTTGTCCCGACCAAGAATCGAACCCAGGCCCGCTGCGTGAGAGTCTTCGAAACTTAATACGCTAATTACGTTTAAGCTGTCGTAATATAGCACCTTGTACGATTGAGATTTATATAAAATGTAGGCTACAAATGATATGCTGATAATGACTTATAGCCATGGCCTATTTTTCAGTGAAGGCACCGAGCGATCAAATTGCCATCGCTTCTACGTATTCGTATAAACTGTACTTCACAATATTACTAAATTATGTGCCTATGTACTAGAGATACCAGACTTTACCGTAACATACAACATCTCAGTGTACCATACCTTAGTTTGAGGAAAAGAATAATATATTCATGACTTATGTAAACGTAGCATGTAAAGTAATATAAGACTATTTGAAGATCTTATTTATATAAGAGGATACTTTTAGAGGGTATAAGTTAAAAACTTTTTAATATATCAATCCTTCTACGAATATGAAATTAATTAATTTGGCCATAAATCCCGCCTCATGAATAACACAACACGGCTTTGCGAAGGTTGAGCCAACTGAATGGAGATATCCTGCAATGCAGTCATTTTATGTGGGAATGAAGCAAGATAAAAGCTTAGGGTAGAGAACGTAATGTGTGTGTATCGTAAATCCGCTTATCCTTAATTAATTATAATAACTGTTTGAATGTATGTGAAGTATTTCATTTGTATACTTAAAGGACGCACTTTTCGGAAACCTATTCTAAGGTAAAATGACAATTAACTTGTAATTCACATATACAGCTTATTGAAAGTAAAGTATAATCACTCTTAAACGACTGAAATATTTTGGGTATAAAGTGAAGTTGAAACTACTGACAAATTCATTATAAGTAGGCCTATAGGCTACATGGAATTTCAACCGAAATGATTTTGTAATTTTATTTTTATCACTTTCATTTTGCCGAACTTACATACACCTTGTTTTATGAATATTCACAAGAACTGAACACTGAAACATCTTCATAGCTGTAGCTTTTAAAAAATAAAAACAATTAATCATTGAGTACAGCGATTAGGTATATAACTATAAGCTACATATGAGCAAAAGGAGTTATGAAAATAATGTATATCCTAACCGGTATATGTGTAGTGAAGCATTTTAGATCTTGTGTAATAATAAAAACAATATTATTAGCATGATTTTATTACAGCAATGAGGTTAATCTAAAAATTAAACAGCTGATGAAAAGTCGCAACTATCGCCGATGCGTAATTATCGATGTATTGTAATACAATAAACCTACATGCTTAATTCTGTGAGTGTTCGTGAAATAATCACAATAAATAAACCTTGAACGGCCGCTTCCATGGCTGAATGGCTAGACCGCTCGCCATCCACCGCTGGGAGTCGGGATCGAATCTCGGTAGGACCATGAGGAATTTGTGGGGAAATGGGGTTTGGGCAGGTTTTCTCGCGGTGCTCCTGTTTCCCCCGCCATATATTATTACACCAGAGCTCCATTCATCCTACTATGACCATAGGTTGCAATAAAGGAATGTATTTTATAAATATAAATTGAGGTTTGGATTCTTTCAAGATAAATTCAATATCAATAAAATCCGGATCACTTGTAATATTACCCATTTACAAAATGTCTGAATGAAGAATGCTCCTTCAGATGAGAGAAAATTTTAAAGGCTTTGATCAAGAACGATATTTAGAAGAATATTTTTAGTTAATATTGAGTTAATAATGTGTTTTAAATGATGTAGTTTTTACCAGAAGCGTAACAGTGAAATATTGATCCCCCCCACCAAAGTTTAATTTGGGCCCCTTAGCAAAGCTCTTCGACCGCCGGTGTGGTCTTGTGGTTAGCGTCGCTGAGTACAGATCCGTCGGTCCGGGTTCGATCCCCGGTACCTCCTCGGATTTTTCTGAGGTAGGGAGGTCTACTAGGTATGCACTCAGCCTGGGATTCAAATTGATGAGCTACTTGATAGAGAAGTAGCGGCTCCGGTCATAGAAAACCACCATTAACGGCCGTGGGTGTCGGCATGCTGACCACATGCCCCCTAATCCTGCTATCTGCCGTTGGTAGGCCTAGATGACGCAGCGGTCGGGCGTTAGGCCAAATCCCTCCAGGGATGTAGTACCACGGAGTTTAGTTTTAGCAAAACTCTTCAGGTTCCAAATGTAGGTTCAGTAAATGGCTGCCAGATTTGTCTTCTCTAGAAGCCATTCTCTATACAATATATAATGAAAAAAAGTGTAGGAAATTCAAAATCTTGCACCCGGTTATATCCTTATTTCACTAGCAAAAGGTTAAGAAGGGAGAAGAAACTTGCACGGATAATTCGTAAACCGGATAATCTGAGCACGGATAATCAGGAGTTTGCTATTGTTGACATGTACCGGCGTGTTCACTGAAAGTTGCTAACGACTTTTTGTTTTTGTTTTTATTGCTTTCTATTTTTTTCTTCATTTATAATAACCTACTTACATTCCTTTTTTTCCGGTTTTCATTTTGGGCCCCTAGGACCTCAGGCCCTCCTTATCGCGGGATCTGCGGGGTCTTCAGTTTAAAGCCATTGTTTATTACCAGTGATGGGAAAAGTACAAAAAGAAAGTAATTGTGCTGAATTACAATTACCTGAGAGACATTTTACTTAATTACAATTACAAATTATTTTTAAAAAAAGTAATGAATAAAATTACAATTACATTTACAATTACTTTACAGTACCAAAAAATTCCTTGTTTTTGGTTTGTTTTGGGCACAAGCCCAAATTATTAATGAACAAACAAAAAAACACATCAATGAGAATATTTTCGGAAAGATTGAGTAACTTTTTGTTAATATTAACTCTAATTTGGATAATAATTGCAAAAACAGTAGTGATGACTATATAGCAAGCGAGAATGATACTAATACTGACGACTACTAAATTGTAACAATTACAATTTTATTTCCAGAAGTAAATTACAAGTAGAAATTACATGTTTTTAAAAGCATTGATTACAAGTAAATGGGACCAAAAAAGGAATTGTTCCTGTAATCCGATTACTTTTACTCAATTACTTCCCATCACTGTTTATTACTTGTGATCAGTGCTTAAAATGCGCCATGCTCAGTTGAGTATTTTCAAATAACTTGCGGTGCAAATTGCATTAGATCACTCTATCTGCTTTAGACTGTAGAGTTTCAGAGCATCCCTTGTTTGGCCCTTCTCTGGAGGTGAAGTGTCCATCTCTCTCTTGCTTATATCCTTTTCACTCGCTCTCTCCCTTGTGTATTTATCCCTGTTTGCACTCGGCCTTGCCGTCACTTAGTCCCCATTATTGCTACAGACTTTGAGTTCGAGTTGTGATCAAATAGTTATTACCTAATAGTATTACAGCTACTCTGTAAGCTACATTACGCTCTAAACGTATAGACAACTTAGTTTCTCAATTATGACTTCATATTATAGTAACACGTTTAAACAACAAGCCCATATTGATTTGACATATTCCACCATGTATTAATTCATATGAAGAACTTAACGAGAACGTTTGAAATTGCCGTTTACCAGTAGGATATTTTAGTATTGCCTAGCGAATAATACGACTTCGAATGAGGCTTAGACAACTGAATGCGCCACTCCAAAATGCGGTCGCTTACTCTATGTCGGAATGAGGAGAGAAATCAAAGTTTAAAAAATCTGGTTTCATTTACTCTGATGCTCAAGGAGTAACTTATTTATCGTAGGTAATCCCACGAGATATTGAGTGATGAAACTCGTAACCTCGAGTAAGATTTATTAAGACTATTTCACGAATAAAATATAACGGATTATGTAAACAACAATTACCAACAATTAACGGATTATGTAAATAACAATATTCTGTCAGCTGTGAGACTGAACGAATGAACAGGCGATGTATCGATTCCATGAATCGATTCGTGTTACCAATGCTACCAACAGTGTGTAGACTATAATATCTCTATATAGGCCTATATAAGAGGCTTTGTCCTGACTGACTGACTGACAGAGAATCAACATACAGCCTAAACTATAACAGGTAGAGACTTGGAATTTTGACAGTACCTTCGTTTCATAATGTAGGTGCTCACTAAGAAAGGATTTTGGAAATTTTCGATTTTAAATGCCAAAAATAAAATGTTTATGAGAATACTTAATCCCTTTTTACACAGAATTATCCAATCCGAATCACATTTGACATTAAAACATATTGTTGCCAGTGGGTCTCAGATGGGTTTGGAAAAAAAATGAAACTCGAATTTGACAAATTAGTGAACTATCAATATCCACGAAAATAATGCAATCACATAACTTTCTTTACCCTGGACATAGAGAAAACCACCGCCGTCTCGAGAATTACACTGCCTGTCCTATGCTTTATTTTAACATGGAGTTTAGAGAATTGCTCAATTGCCTAATTTCTCCAGTAGAGGCGACACAGTTCACACCCAGATTGCAGCAATCACCGCCACCTATACAACCGCCGTCTCGAGAATACACGAGTAATAGAGTCTAGAAGGCAGTGCCCTATACATTACCGTACATTGCTTCTATGCGTTTGCTGCGTCAAAATAAGCATTAAACAGACACAGATACTTGTGTTATTTGTTTAGAACATAATATTATTCCAGTATATGACACTTACCTTGAAATGAAATTTTGGAGCAATAATTAAAATAAATATAAATTAATTAGACGCATTGATAGTAAATTTTATAATTATTATTTTACAAAATTTTATTCATAGCAATTAAGTACCGGTACCTAGAATAATACAAGTTTAAACATTCAGTTTATGCTTTGAGAACATCTTTAGGGAATATTTCCCAAGATAATTTTACTATATTACGAGACGGCGGTGACAGCACTACATAATCAACAATGTTGTAGCAAAAAACAAGAAGCAATCTGGGTGTGAAAGGTGCTGACATCTGTAATGTCGCCGAGTACGCAAAATTAGCCGTATAGGACAGGCAGTGTATACACGAGTAATACAGTTTAGAAGGCAGTGGAGAAAACAATACGAGGTATGGTAATATATATATATATATATATATATATATATATATATATATATATTAGTATATCGCAGGTTTTTGGAGAGAGAAGTATGAAAGGGATATTACGAGTACATTTCTGTTTAATTTCATCCCCAAAACGGTTTTATGGTAACATGAGAATGAGAAATAAAATATTCCGCAAAGACAATACAATTTTATGTTACCGGAATTTATGTTTCTTCTTATTTGAACCTCTAACCGGCTTGCTGTGTACAAGCTATAGGATACAAAATTTGGTATAGGATAATTTCCACGCTTGAGAAAATTTTGTTGTGATCACAGGTATCGATGTAATTCACATATTATAAGAGGGATAATCAATATAGGCCTAAATATGGTCAAACGTTGTTCGATTTGGACGAAACTCACTATACAGGGGTTTTCTGGGCCAAGGACCTCGAATCTGAGGTCGCTTTTACCAGGCGACGCTATCTAATCGTGGTATGTAATTCACGTGATTTAAGTGTTAATAGATATAATGATATAACTATTATGCTCTTAACTTTTAATTTTTGAAATAATTATCGCGGGCGAAGCCGCGGGCAAATGCTAGTATTAAATATACAAACTAATCTAAAATATACTTATAAATAATACCACAGTATACGTAACATAAGTTACTGGTCTAAAATATTAACTTATACACAACAATAAGTAGTACAATATTCACTGTTAAAATTTATTTAAAATGTTAAAAAGTGATCTTAAATTCCATAATCATGTCCTATGCCAAAACATAGTTGCCTTCATTTTCACGAAGCGTTTCGGCGTAAATTCGCCATCTTCAGGTCATCTTTGATTTTTTGTCTGCCAACAGAAAGACGAACTTGCAACGTACGACATGATTTATTATCACCAATCAATTGAAAGATTGCAGATGGCGAATTAACGTCTAAACGCGCCGTTAAAATGAAAGACAATTACGTTTTAGCATAAGACATACACTTTTATGGAAATTTAGATCACTTTTTAACATTTAACATTTAAGATTTTTTTAGTACTACTTATTGTTTGAATGCAAGTTAATATTTTAGATCTGTAACTTATGTTACGTGTAGTATGATATTATAATAAGGTACACTTTAGGTTAGTTTGTATATTTCATATAGGCCTATTATAATTGAACATAGATGATTAACTTATTTTAATACAGGCCTCCTTAACATATTCTGGTCAAAAAGTAGGCTTTATTTGTGATCCATAGGGAATTCCTCCCGTTAGGTCAACATGGACCACATAAGCAGTTCCTACAACGGGAGAAATAAAACTGCAAGAAAGAAAAATTATTACAATCTTCTCATTATGATGTGAAAACACGACAGAATGCATTCATTGCTCCATGAACTAGTTGAGAAAAACAAATGCCGATGCGCGAACAGAAGAAGGCCTAATTCGTTATATTTGCCAGAAGAAATCTTGAAATGTCATTACAGTCAATTAATTACTTAATTACGGCCTAGCCGGGAGGGTGATCAGCCCAATGCCGTGGCACCTCCGAGACAACATGAGACATATCAGTCCCACACCAACTCATTCCGGAAAAGGCCCGGCATCAGAGCAGCTTGCTCTATTCAAACTGTAGCGTGCCGGGCTCGAAAACTAATTGAAATATTCGGGACGCGACAATTTGACTAAAGTCTGGCCGTTCCAAGAAGGAAACCTAAAGTAAATAAGAACAGTACATCTGTCACACTCTAGCACATTACTCATATGACTTAAAAGTGAGATAGCCATACTGGTTTACTTCAGGTTTCCTTCTTAGCTCGTCTCAGGTATAGAGTCTGAGAATCGATTATTCCGTGCAAGCTTATATGTGAGGATAAGATTCCACCAAACCACCGGAATCATTAAGCGAATGCTCGTGAGGCAATCACTATTATCGTTTTAGTTAGCGCACCAGAGAGTTGTAAAAAGTTTTTAAATAATTGCAACTGAACTTTCAAACAGAGCATAGGTAAGCTGATTTTCTTTATTAGACCATAATTAAGCGAGGCTCACTAAGCTGTGCGTAATTTAATGGAGAGAGCTGTAATAAAACAGTTTATGAACCATAACAACCTTCTAGTTAAGGATATCACTCAGACCAATTGGAATCAAAACCATTACCTACAGTTCTGCTTGTACCGTGGAAAACTCTTATTAAAAGCAGGCCTACACAATCTGACTATCTCTGAGGGATAAACTGAATTTTTACCTTCCAACCGAGGCAAATTCTGTTTCTGACGTTAGTCCACTGCAGCTAATCTTAATATGGTTAGTAAATACAAGTTAATTTGCATATTAACATTTTTAGAAAGTTTCAATTTTTTTTATCATATTTATATATTTATATTTATATATTTTTATATATTTATACAAAACAAAACAAGACCACCCGAATGAGCAAGCGCTCGTGCTCGGGCACAGTTCAGCCATTTACATTACAAAATACAAAATACATAAAGAAAATATAATTAAATCAAAACCTAAATAATAAATAATAATAAAGAAAGAACAGAAAAGTAAAAAGAAAAAAGGAAAAGTAGTAAGAACAAAAATTGAAACCCTGAGCTATTACAAATAAAATCGTTCCTTAATTGTCTACTAAGTACAGAGTGAAGTAACTTTTGAACTATGAAATAAGATTTTTGATAAACTTATTGAATTTTTTGTTGTTTATATGTACTATTTCTGGATGTGACCTAATTATAGAGTTATAGAGTCTTGGACCATAATAAATGCTATGTTTAGAGCCAGAAGAGGTGAAGTATTTTGGTTCTATTAAAGGCAATGTTTTATTTCTTCTAGTATTGTAGTTATGAGGATCCGATACATGTACGTTGCGGTATTTTTGAAAGTATTTTAAAAGTGTGAGCTTATAAATCTACTAATTAAATCTACATTCAAAATTCTTCTATGTTTCTTTAGTTTTACCTCTCCCTTTTAGGGACATTTTAAGCTACCCAAGCCACCCGGGCCTTACAGGGCCGAGACCTGTCGGGAGAGGGATTATCTATGGATCACATACATACTTTTTTGACCAGACAAAGACATACATTCCGGATGAGTGATCAGTCCAATGCCGGGGCCACCTCCGAGACAACACGAACACATAGGACGAGACACACCATTCACACACACACTTAACAAGGCGAGGATGGGATGAAGATGATAATGACGCCCAGATGATATCAGGGGATCACAAGGGCCTACAGTTACCCGACATTTCTCACAGGTGAGGAAAAACCCCCACCTGGGTAACTTGTCCCGACCAGGATTCGAACCCGGGCTCGCTGCGTGAGAGAAGCAAACGCATCCCCTACGCCACAGCGGTGGACTAAGTTATTCAAAATGCTTAATAAACAAAATTATGTATTTGAAAATTTTCGCAGCATACTATTTATATTTAAACATGAATATGATGTTTACTAATTGATTTCAAATTTTTCTGGCATAGCCTATGAATAAAGTTTTCTCGGGTTCACAGCCAGATCATTTCCTCCGACGTTTCAGAGGCAGACGCTGCCTCCATCGTCAGGGATACCCGAGAAGTCTTTATTCATGACGTTTACTAATAATTAATAGTAGTGAGAATAACACACTTATTGTTAACAGTTGATAATATCACTTATTGTTAACAATTCAATGTGGCATGTTACATTTCTTTGTTGAGACACTTGTTTCAAAGTTTGATTACGTACTTAAAGTTGCCTTTCTTGATGAACGTGGTTTGTTTTTGTTCGGATTCATGTCAGAAAAAGTTTTTTTTTTTTTTTCACAAGTATGTGTGCTTACAAACATACAAAATATATGATAAGCAGTGTTCATCTAAATTTTAAATTCATCCTCATCGAGATTGGAATAAGAACTCTTGTAAAGTAGGCCTACTCTCCCTATGCTTGACCCGATAGTTTTCTGAACACTGGAGATCAATCACTCCACTCGTAGTTCGACAGGTAAATTTCCTGCTTCGACAGAAAATAGATCCTGAATTTCTTTAATGTGGTCTTCGTCTAGGTGAAACCGTTAGAATTCTTATTTCTGCAAACGAATAACTATTTTAATCAGGCCGGCGGGCAAAATAAATGGCATTACGGGTAGTGTGAGGCCCGCGGGCCTCAAGTTGTTCAGGATTGCTGTAGAGACTAAACATAATATGTAACTATATTAATATTCCGGTAAATTTATCGATTTTAAATTATTATGTCAGACCTAAATTAATTTGTTTACTATTATTTGTAAGATATGTAAGAATGAATCTCGTACGGATACCCGTAACGTATTTCTAGTCTGATTCATTCCACTTACCACACTTTACATATTATATAAGTAGCATTCATATACAAAGAACAATGAACAAGTTGGATGATTATTTCTCCAATTATACCCTCATAAACATATACCACTTTTTCAAGATATATTTGTTTGACATTTCTTTCTTTATTCCTCGAAAATAAAATATTTGTCAGAAACAGAATAACGTGTTTAGTTGGTAGGGTTCTTTATTCCACTTCTTTGTGGAGAGAAAGTTAGTCTTTCTCAATTAAGAAATACAATTCGTGTTTGTCTTTTTCTGCAGGGAAATCAAGACGTGTAGGCAGTTAACCCTTTAAAGCCTTAATAGAGGAAGAAAGCCAATTAAATCTGTCGTCGTAAACATTAGTACGAAACAATGAGTCGCACAAATTGATCCTGTTTAGAATTTTAAAGAGAAAGTTTCTTTCCAAAAGTGAGATGAAGAGGCGTAATTAGATTTATCATCTGTCATTGTATTCATCTGTCTGTTGAAAAAGTCTAACAAATTTTAAAGAAATAAAAACTGCTTATAGTTTTATGAATTAAAGATCAAGGAGTATTAAGCTGTACCAATACACGCAAACGGACAGGAAAGACTTACCATTCCATGTGGATAAATAGAAATAGTATTAATTGGAAGCATTATTATTCTCTTAAATGCAACGAGGTGTTTCATATTTTTAAATGGGCTGTTAATACACATGCAAATTTGATCTCACAGAAGACAACCTACCTATTCAATCAGAATTGAAGATACAGTTTTGGAAAAGATGTATCAATTTTTGGAAACAATATTTTTATGGTTTAGGACAAATTGTTAATATAGTAAGGTAATAATTTGACTCTGTGACGTCAATTGTTTTACATCACGAACCAACAATCCGGCTAATGAGTGATGATGAAGCTGACGTGTTTTTGTTAAGTTTCGAAAACTAATTTTCGTGGTCTTTCTAAAATTGCCGCGTTTCTTGTTTGGAAGTGTATGGTCCGTGGTTCCAAACCAAGTCGGGTTTTTGGATTACTTGTTGGCTGGATTAGAACTGGGATTTCTTATTGGAATTGTGGAAGGATTGTATGTTTAGAGCAGACTTGAAAAATGTCCTGGGATCGTCAAAGTTGGATTCAGTTCGAAAAATTCGTAATGTTTTTCACTGCATGATTTTCTGAATATAACGTTGTGTTCTCTCGATTTTAGGGAAAATCCAAAAACAGGGCGCACCTTGGGATAGTGGTATCCCGTGGGTACAAGGCACTTGCGACACAAGGACAGTTGGTCATCCCTATTCGCTAAGAAACAAAACGCATCACATTATATTTATATATTTTGTGTTTGTCACTATGTTACTCATGTCGAAATAACTACATGCAAATAATTGTGTGTACGAATTCCGAATTTGTACACTCCTGTAAGAGTACGTATATTAGTTACGAGAAAAGTACCTTTTTGTTATTTACACATACAAGTACAATTTCCTTTCTAAAACATGATTAATACCAATGCACGCAATAAAGTAATAAACGTACATCTTAAAATTCGAATTATGTAGAGCAGTTAGTGAATTGCAGAGACGTGGTCTTGTGGTTAGCGTCGCTGACTACAGATCCGTCGGTCGGGGTTCGATCCTCGGATTTTTTTGAGGTAGGGAGGTCTGGAACGGGGTTTACTCAGTCTCGTGATTCAAATTGAGGAGCTACTTAATAGAGAAGTAGTGGCTCAGGTAATGGAAACGGCCGTGGGTGTCGGCATGCTGAACACATGCCCCCAATTCTGCCATCTGCTTATGGTAGATGACGTAGCGGTCGGGTGGTAGGCATTGTCCCCTCAGGGATTTAGCGCCACGGAGTTCAGTTTAGTTTAGTTAATGAATTGTACGACAACTCGATATTTCATTCATCGTGCAGCCTAATACATAGGCTACACGCAACGCTTTCCAAACAAAGTAGTTGCCGCATAACCGAGGAGGAATACCGTATATTGGCATTATTTAATTTCACTCGTAAATTAAGTCTTTGGGTTTTCAGTAGCTCTCAGTTTAATGTTTTAACATAATTATACAAATACTGTAAAAAAGACGATTATAGATCAATGTTATTTTTATTTATAGAAACAGTATTATTATTATTATTATTATTATTATTGAAAAGGCTTCTCGAGTTGACACCCAACGTTCCAGAGGCCGACGCTGCCTCCATCCTCAGGAATTTAGCCTTACGCTGCGCCAGAAAAAAATTGAAATCATGCATTATTATTATTATTATTATTATTATTATTATTATTATTATTACAGAAGATAACACTACCTGTATTTATACAGATTTTTACCGGCATTTAAGCAAACTGTTAAAATTAAAATCATATGTATTTAAACTTTTATTCTTTACTTATTTATTTATTTACTTATTTCAGTTTCACAAATTACAAAGTATGTTCATACACGATACATAACATTCACACATTTCTATATCTTTCTATATTCAAACATCTTTACGTACGTAAATTTACAAAACACAACACCAAATTACAAAAAAGAAGGAAATAATACGAGAAGGAAATGTCATAAGAAAAATATATATATGGAAAACATAATGGAGCCTCTTAAGAGAAACACTCTTATTCGGGGAATGTAAATGAAAATTAAATTAAATTAATCGTTAATAACAGTTAATAACCAAATACAAATTAATAATTTTAGTCGAGTACCCAGTCATTTGCATGTTTCTTTAAATTTACATTTTACCTTTCTTTTAGTTTTTATATTGGGACAAAGAAGAATGATAACGTTATAGCCTATTAAGACTACTGTCTTATGAGATTACTGGGACGATATTTTATTGAACGTTACAGAAACGCCTTTCTACTGAACAATACTCAATACTCAATTAAATTATAGGCTCTATCTTTGCCTTAAATTTACTTAACGAGCCTGAAATGTCTTACTCGAGATTCATAAAAGTTATTTATGATCCAAGTGTTAAAAACGATATTTTATTTCGCTGGTTTGAGAAACGAGCCCGTGAGGGTGAGTGTAGCAATCTTACGAACAAAATAAAATCATTTTATCACATTTATCATACATTATTTTTTAGACAGCCGTTAAAATTCGTGAAATAATGATAAATGTTATATTATTGTTATCAATTACGCACTGTGGAGCCAACCATATTGGAGCGCGCAGAGAACTATTAATTTTCGGGCACAGGGCTGTCAACTTAAGACAACGCTTTTCATCCACCAAGTATGACGACTTTTGCAATCCCCGTAAAAATTTTCACATTAAAAAAGACGTAGTGAATTTTATGATTGTCAATTATATTAAACCGAGTATATTTAAAAATCATATGCAAATATTTTTATGTAAATGAGAATTTTCGATGTGAAATTGGTAAACCCGGATAATTATAATTTTCTCCTTTTAATTGATATAATCTGCCGTTAAAAGTGCTTCTTTAACCTTCGACTGTCTAAAAAGATTCTTTTCGTCAGTAAAATGTATTTTATTTGACTGCGTTTGAACAGAAGACCGCTGCGCTGGGTTCAGTCAAGAACACGCAACCATTGAACCACTAAGATTTAGTTAAATATTATTTTACGATTTTTGGCATTTTTGTGACTGATCTTAGTGCACTTGGCCTGTCATCAAGTGATGCGTAATGTCTTAAAATGTTGAACTCTGTAGGCATCAACACATATGACACGTAAGCCTATGGATAACTCTTGCATGCTTTACGTAGTTTTAAAGTGTTTTTTGAACGATTGGCTTAATGCCTTGATCCATTTAGGACTTACTAATATTATAAAGTGATTAAAGGTTGTTTCTAGTGCGTCTAAAACCCTGTAGTCTCTGGTTACTGCTTTTCCCATTACACAGGGTTTAAACTTCAGTTGATGGTATGGACATAACTTATTCTGGAAAAAACAAAACGCTCATAATTATGACATATAAATTCAGTGAATGAGTTTGTAATGTTAACAATTGAATGGATGCTTTGACCGGCAACTTTTTCGTCGTAGAATATTGAAATACGTTGTTTAAATGGAACTGTGAACAAGTTGGATGGCGTTGTACTTACAAAGCAAACAGCTGGAAGCAGTGCGCTGTAAACAATATTACAAACGCTTCTTTGATCCAACTGGACTCTGTCCACTTCTAACCAACTTCAAGAAGTCGCTTTATAAAGCGAATGTCATGTATTTTGTGAGATATAAAATTGAGCGTTTCAGCGGTTCAATGGGTCCGTGATTTTTATTTCTACCCCATGGCCAAGTGATGTACAGTGGTATTAATCAGACGTGGCAGTCCAAGCCTGGATGCTCAGTAGATGCAGACGAATCCAATAAACATTCGTACTGCATGGAGGGGTGTATAGGTCAGTTGTGTCGTTGCTTTCAGTGCAGTAAGATCGTATAATGCAGTGAAGAAACAAGAGACCTTGTTACAATCGCTTCTCCTCTCTCGCTAGTGCAGTTCAACATTCTTACCCCTCCCCATGATTCCTCCTACATGCGTCACCTCTCTCACGCGCATCTGGCTGCCGCCTCTGTTTAATACCACTGTACAATCATGTATGTAAGATGGTCCTAAGTATATGCTTTATATGTTAAACATTTGATAAAAAATAAATCTTATTGAGATAATTAGCCAAAAACCATAGTAAAAAAAATCCTTTAGGCAGGTCTACAGGCTGAAGTAGATTTCGAAGTGCTTTTGGTTTAATTTATTGTCGCTGCGCAGCACTCTTCTTCTTTAGCCTTGGCATGACAAACCCACAATAATAACTGGAAAAATTAGAGGAAAGAGCACTTTTTCAAACATTAAAATCTCGCCTTATATGAGAGCTATCGAGAAACTAGTTATTGATTTGCAGAGTACTCATCAAGAGTTTTCAACGATACCCCACAAGACGTGGTTTCAAAAATTTCGAATTTCCATCCCCCACCCTCACTCGTACCCCCAAAACCCCCAAATCGTTGGTGTCACTGTGAACTTGAACTCCATAGGGAGTACTCTAATTTATTTAAACAACATAGGGGCCGAGATATGAATTTTTCAAAATTTCAACCCCGACCCCGACTCCCCCTTGGGCCAATTTTGCTCATTAACGAACTTGTCCGAACTATTGGGTCCAGAAATAACATAATAAAATTGGGTTCGGATATCTTCAAAATTACGGCTTCTAGCATGTAGATATATATATATCACAAAATTTCTTTTTGCACGGACGATGGTTTCGTACTTAGGGAGGCACGAAACGTAACGATATGAAAGAATTTTTCGAAAGTCATGACATGGTATCGATCGAAATCTACCTAAAAGAGAGAGAGAGAGAGAGAGAGAGAGAGAGAGAGAGAGAGAAAGTGAGATCGTAATAAGGATTTATAATAGAGGGAAAAGCCTGTAGTGTTACATTCATTGTAATGGGACGTGCCGTCTATTAAAAAAATACCCTTAGTTAAAACTTACTGAGTCCGTATCACACACACTTCAGCATTCATAAGATAAAACAGAACATAAAATATAAACACATTAAAACAATGGTGTCACAGAATTAAAAGAGTCACATTTGTGAAACTGTTTGTTGAATTTAGTTCTTCTGTGTTGGATCTCAAATGTGTCAAATATTAAGAATATGTATTTCGGCACATATGATGCGTCAATTATAGTTCTGATCGAGAAGTTGTCAAGAGTTACCGCCTGAACCTAGATCGTCAATTGCAGTTGTTTTTCGGTACATAAAGTAAATAACACTTATGTTTTAAAGGTTTACTCTAAGCACTAACAACAATTAGCCAAATTACAATTTTATGCATTCTCGTGGAAGAAATGACGTAATGCATATACTCGTAATACTCTGTTTTTATACGGTATCACTAAATTACAATAAATAAACACTTCAAAGTAGAGAGGTTATAAGGTAACGGTTTCATGGATTTCTGTACCTGCGATTGTCATTTGTATTTATATTCTGGCACGTGAAATGAACAACACTGTGTAGGCTAAAGAGAAATGTATTTAAAGATTTACCTTAGGGAATAATAAAATTGGCCAAATTGCACTTTTCGCATTCTCGTATAGAAATTATAATACAGAAGACTGGAATAAGTGCAAATGTTATATTACAACGATTATAAGTAAGGTAAGGAAGGGATGTCTCCAGATCTTGATTGCACAAGAAAGTCATTAGTGTATAGTTTATATTCCTCGGTCAATTTCTGAGCGTCCTGTCAGGTATTTAATCATCTTGGTCTCTTACTACCTCTTGGTTCACAGCGGAAGCTAATTATCCCGTCATCTGCACACGTAGGAAGAAGCAAATTTTTAATCTTCCATCTCGAACAAGTACAAAGAAAAATATACTGTTAACATTTATCGGACGCCAAAGAAGATTACAAAATTATTTATTTTCAGAACGGGTGATTTATTCTATCCCAGGAAAGAATTAGGCACTTGAGATTGTATTTTTCCTATAATAATAAAATGTAATTTAATTATATAATATCAAGCAACTACCAATAACGCAATACACTGTCTTATTTGTTTACCAAATGTTTGTGTACATACATAAAAAAGTAACAATTATTTCACAATTGTTCGTATGTAATATAAGTAATATAAAATAAGAGCCCCAGTATAAGTAAAGTGGGTAATAGCTTAACACTTACTTACTTACTCAATGGCAATAGACAATTCCTCAGCAAGCTAAAGGAATATTATCTATTTTATGGATCCCGAAGGTTCATTGCCGCGCTTACCTGCGCCCGCCTTTCAACCCTATTCTGTGCTAACTCCATCCAACCAACCCTCGCAAATGTTACTTCCCTTAAATCTGTCCTAATGTTGTCCTCCCACCTATGTCTAGGTCTTCCAAGTGGTCTCTTTCCTTCGGGTCTTCCAATCAATACTTTTGAGATGTCTTTCCTCCCCATGCGCAGAACATGTCCAGTCCATTTCATACTCCGTGATTTAATTACCCTTACTATATTCGGTGAAGAGTACAAGTTATGAAGCTCGTCGTTATGCAGTTTTCTCCAGTCCCCATTTTCATCTCTTTTAAGTCCAAATATTTTCCTAAGAACCCTGTTTTCGAACACTCTCAGATTATGTTCATCCTGAAGAGTAAGCAACCATGTCTCACATCCATGTAATACAACCGGCAGGAAAATAGTTTTATAAATTTTTATTTTTAGATTTCTGGACAGAAGGCGAGAAGATAAGAGTTTCTGAACTGCATAAAAACAGGCATTTCCTGATCTCAGTCTACTCTTAACTTCTACCTGAATGTTATTTGTATCTGGTTTCCTATATCCCCTCTGTTGGGGCGAAGGGCCCCCAAGTGGAGGTTTCTGTTACCTATGTGAATTTTATTACGCTTATTTTCCGAGAGAGGGCAGAGGGACAGGTGGTAAGCTCATCGCCTCTCAACCCCCCTCCGGAAACTAAGTTATTACTTGGACGAGAAAGGGCCGAGAAATTTTGTCCAGAGGCTCTAATTTAATCTTGGAGTTCTTTTACGTGCCGTAAATCTAAGAACACGGGCCCTCCAGCTTAAAGTCCCTCCCGGAGGACTCCGTGCCCAGAATTTTTACGTCTTGAAAAATCCATCGACCGCGGCCGGGTTTGATCTCGCGACCTTCGGATCTAGAGGCGCCGACTGTGTAATTATTACTTTCAGATATTTGAATTTCTCCACTTATTCAAACGATTTACCGGCTATTCTAATATTTTGTAACGCATAAAAGTATAATATTTAAAAATAGAATACACAGTTTTCTAGACGTAGTTCTTGCACGACTGCCGCAGAAAAAACACGATTAGAGCAGTATGATCATCATCCAGATACGGACCTGATGAATTTCAACCCATTTATCCCCGCTGTTCCAAAATGGAAACATAAATAAATATATTTTTATTTGCCATTTGTACTACATTTAAAATGAGTCTAGCTCTGTGGTCATAATATTTTTGTAACATGATTGTAATTTATTATTTATACATATTGTTACTACTAATTAATTATGTGACTTTGGTATATAATATATATATTTTTTTATATTCTTTCAGGCTTCATGTCTGGACGCTTATGAAGTATAATGTTCCCATTTTGGAATGTATAAGCAGCACACACTCGTTTTAAGCCACTGGCCGTACCTGGATTATATGTTTATACGTTTGTGATTAATAGATTAATTAATTCGAAACGAGGATTGCTAGGTACGCATCTTTCAATTCGCTTGGTTTTCATTTGGTTGGTGCTTGAAGCTGAATTTTATTCTTGAACGGATTTTCCCCCAGTTTGCCGAGTGCATTATCTCTCACCGGTATTTCCCGTGTTTAACGACTTTAAAGCAATCTAATGGACCGGGAAACAGAAATGCTAGTAGGTTTTCAACAAAGCCCTCGTTTAATTTTGTCAGCAGACTATTATCCGTTCTCCACGCTCTTCATTAGACTGAAATAATGAAGAGAGAACGACAATGTTTTGTGTTGAAGCACGAATCGAATAATCAGAACTGTTAACCTCATCAATTAACTCTGAATGGCTCGTCTAATTACATAAACTATAGAAACCTTCATTTCCAATAATATGGTATTTATCTATTGCAACTTTAATGGGCTTATAAATTGACACTATCAATGTGCTAACTAAGCGAGAAATTAAAATTAAATTTGTGTAAACCGGCTACTAGAATTGCTGTTGTGAATTTGGCACTATATGAATTATAAATTGCATGACTTGCGCCAAGAATAGCGTGAACAGAATTTCAGACACTGGACCCAATACTTATAGTGATCGTGACACGCTAGAAGACCATAGTTTTTTTTTCTATCTTACTAACGTAATTACCAATAGACCATAAAGAAAGTCTTCTAGCAACAGCTTGAATGCTCATCATAGCGTGCAACTAACAAATGAAATCATCTGCATTTAGCTAAAAAGATGTTGCATATAAAACCACTTTACTATTTTTATTAGCCTACTAGCGTGTGCCCGCGGCTTCGCACGCGATAATTATTTCAAAAATTAAAAATTAAGAGCATAAAAGTTAAATCATTATATTTATTAACACCTAAATCACGTGAATTACATACCACGATTAGATAGCGTCGACTGGTAAAAGCAACCTCAGATTCGAGGTCCTTGGCCCAGAAAACCCCTGTATAGTGAGTTTCGTCCAAATCGAACAACGTTTGACCATATTGAGGCCTATATTGATTATCCCTTTTATAATAATAATAATAATAATAATAATAATAATAATAATAATAATAATAATAATAATAATCCTCTTCGGTGCAGGTTGAAAATTTCATATGTCTGCGTGCCTTGACATTATAAACAAATGAATCGACCAGCGTGAGCTACAACATTCAAGCGATCGCGATAGTTTTATGTCCAAGGAATGACAAAAATAGCCAAAGCCTACTGTAATTGATTTGACATTGAATGGTATTACTGAAAACGATGCTTCGAAAACACAAAAAAATACAAGTTTTTTGCCCGTTTTTCACTCATAACTCACGAACGAAAGGAAAAATTAAAAATGTAATATGCCAGAAACCTTCCCGGGAATGCACTCAACAACTTCCCAAAGTTTCATGGTGATCGGATGAATGGTGTAGTAATGCATAAAGGACACACACACACACACACACATACATTCATTTTTATATATATAGATTTGTATCTAGTATTATTAATGTTCACTGTTTATTAAACTGATGATTACTGATCTCAAAAGGAGTCAATGAGATGGGTAGTTGCCATTAGAATTGCTAGATTTTTCCATAAGAAAATATAACTGCATATATATTTCTACTATTTACTAGACGAGTTGAAACTTACCAACCAAGCCTTCCAGGATTCGTGTAGAAGACAAATCACATCTTAAGACATTAAAAGGAAAATCATATTCAGATAGGGAAGAAAGAAATTAATGTATATTGTTATTAGGCCTACTTTCTACAGCCTTACTATAGACACTACAGATAAAGGAGGAAATTTCTTTGAATCCGAACTTGGATTTCGAGATTTCAGCGTCAAAACAATTTCTGAGGTCCCCTGAATTCAAAACTACAACTTTAAGAAACGGTGTGTTTGTGAACAGCGAAGATCGAGAACGAAAAATCGTAAAATACATTAGAAAATTTTATTTTTCGCTATTTTCTCTAAAACGGCTCAGAGGATCTTGTTTAAATTTTATGCAGAAGTTGTTTATACTAAAGGATAAATATTTTATTTGAATAATTTCTCGTAAGAATTCTCTGAAGAGAATCAGCCAGTCATAGTTGGCACAAACTTTGCAAGGCTGAGTCAACTGAATTATGGCCTGTTATTCTAGCCTATACATCTGTCATAATTTGAAATGAGAGAGTTGTATTTCCCATGCTTAAGGCAGAGAAAATTATATGAGTATATCTCTTTTATCTATCTATCTATCTAGTAAACCATATCTAGTAAACTTTTTACTGCAGGAAAAAGTAAATTTTAGCGGTATCAAAGCATCAGTTTTCAGCAATATATTTCATTTGTCAAACCAATTGCAGATGGCTTTGCCGTTTTTTGTCAGAACTTGGAAATAAATGCCTCGCGATTTTTTCAATACATCGCATAGAATTATAGATAGCTTCGTTTCTGTCGGTCTGCTTAGTCGCGGTACATGAGGCGTACTGTCTTAGATCCGTGGCGAAGGCGGCTATGGGTTTGAGTCCCGCCTTGGGCATGAGTGTTTGTGTATAATAAGGAACAATGGAAAACAAGGAAAACAAGGAAAACAAAAACTCGAAACAAGATAAATGATTCAATCCGGCTAAATTTTGCTAAAAAAGAAAACTGTGAGCTCACCCCCCGATCGATTTGTTTGTTTATAATAGAGAGTCTTTGCCCAGCTTACGTTGAGTTACCGTAAACGCTAAAGTCACGTGATAGATGCTCTGCGCATGCGCCGGTTTGCCGTGACGCTATATCTGATAAGGTGACACGTTATTTCGGAACGATTAGCGTGAAGCTTTACGGTATTAGACATGAATCCCGAAAAACAGGAAAGACTTCGCTTTAACCTTTTCACTGTACTGACGTATAAATTCGTTCTTTCAAAAACTGTATAAAAGCAGAAATGTAATACTTAAAGAGTAAAGCTACATGTAAAATTGTGATAATTTTTACCCTTGTGCTCGACTGTAATCCATAGTAACCAGTTATTCTACTGAAAGTATCTCTATTGATTTCAAACTTAGATCCCACTGATGGTTTCAGTTGATGATGGCTTATATGATTGTATAAATTCAGCATTATAAAGGTTAACATCAAGGGGTGCTCATTTGCCATGCGCAGTTACCTAATATCGTTCGGCGCGCATGATGACGTCGCCCGCGAGGGAAATGGTGTAAACATTAACCGTAGCACGTGCATTTCATAGTGTTTCCGTGTGAAGTTTTATGTATTATTAGTTTCTTTTATAGCATTATTCGCCAGTCGGTTTCCTCACTATTTGATAGGGTCCTTAAATATTTAAAGTTCATATCTTGTGCTATGGCTGCGTGATAATCAGGGCCCAGATTCTGATGACCTAAAATTGTTTGAAAAATTACCTATAAAATGACCCTAAATTTTAAGGAAAATGATTTAATAACTGTAAAGAATGACCTAAAAACTGATATTTTATTTATAAAAATTATTATTGTACACAAAATTGTACATAATTGTAAAGACTGTAAACGCAGAAAGCATGTTGTAGGTCTAAAAACTTTGTTCTTTGTTCTTGATTGGAGCATTTGAGAAGAAACGTAAGAAAATAGTTTTTAAAATAGATCCTACAAAAAATGTTGCATTATACTAACCAAGTAATTTATTTAAATATTACCCTATGGGAAAATAAGACGACAAAAAAGTTAATAAACTCAATGTAAATGCATGAAAATGACTAAATAATGAATGAAATGACATGAAAATGACAAAATAATGACCTAAAATTGAAATAAATGCCCTAAAAATGCAAAAATGCCTAAGATGACAAAAAGTGACCTAATAAAAATGCATTTATATAATCTAGAGGCCATGATTAGGATTTATCTACAAGTTGACAATGTCTATGCAGCTTCAATAAAAATATGACATGTCATTAGAATCCGGGCCCTGGTGATAATCATAATCACATAGAAGTTTCCAAGTATGATTTAGTGTTTTAGGTTATTAATGAATTAGGATATTTGAGCTTTCTTGTGAACATTCTTTGCTCAAATAGAGTTCTTTCGTTATGGGCAGGTAATAAGTTTTGTCAAATGCATAATTTACGTAGACAAACAAAATGTATTGACTAACGTGTAAACCCAGTCAAAATATCCACACTCCGCCATTGATTATTATTGTTATTAGTATTTTTATTATTATTTCACGTTAAAAGAATTGTACATAAAGATCGGCCTTGATGCTTTCCGTTCTAGATACATGTTAGTTTATAAAAAAAATGTATTAAGTAAAATTTGTTTTCTAATTTACTTTTTTCTGTGCTAGCTTTTAACTCGTATATGAAACATATTTTGCACCATTTGTATATTTTTAGTAAATGTTGTATATTTTCCTCACATGATGTAATTTTTGACCCACTTACAGGATAGATAAAATCGTAAAATTTGGCAAAAATATTGGCACATACAACAGCCATAAGTGTAAAACAGTTTGTGATTCTAGCTGCCCCATAAGTAGGCTATGGGAAAACTGGTCAGATAACCATAACATCTTTCACATCTACTACAGTCTAATCAACCACTTATTAACATTGATGTATACTCACTTCCAGTTGAGCTAGAATCTTGAAATTTGACAAACTTATAGCTTTTAGCCTATAACCGATGGAAAAATTCCAGGAAGTTAATTTTTTTTATCTTTTCCCCTCCAAAATAAACTTTGAAATTTTAAAACAGTAGAACAGCATGTTTTTTTGTAGTAAAGGTACGCCTATTAGTTTGTTTTGATTGCAATAGTGTTTAAAAGTAATTTTGAATTAATAGTACCTATAGCTATAGCTATTATGATATATATATATATATATATATATATATATATATATATATATATATATAAGGCTTGATTTATCACCTTTACTTTTGGTTTGACCGTCACATCATTACTCTAAATCATGTATACAGTGTAGGTCTTTACTGCATTAAAATTCCCGCCCATATTCAGAATCTTGAGCCTCCTTAATAGTCCAGTCAATAAAGATCGTAAAACACCAAATAAAAAAAAATCGTGTAGCTTTGAAATTTTGCAGAGTTGTCGGAGGGAGTGTCCTGAACAACATACTAAAAGTCCCTGAAAATGGGGGATGAGCGGGGGGCCCGCAGAAGGTCCCGTTTTTAGGTTTTTCGCTTATATCTAAACAATGGTGCATCGTAGAGAAAATTTTGCTATATACAAAATTCAAGCTGATAAAATTTCCTACAAGTTTCATCCTAAACAGTTCTTTCTATTCCCAATAGCTTTCGAGCTATCTGCCAGCGAAAATAACAAATTTTCGAAAAAAGCTCTTTCGCCTCACGCTTTTCGACACACTTTGTCTTCTAGCGCCTCAGTTCTTAGGTATACAGAAATGTTCTCATGAAAAAAGGTGTAGGGAAATAAATTCACTTTAAAATGAGTTGTCATTTGTTATTTTGTTTTGAAATGTTCAAAAGTTATAACAATTTAAAGTTTCGTTCAAATTTCGAGATTTCTAAAGAAAACCATATGTCGCACTTTCTCTATATTTAGGGTTTATATCTTTGTAAATAAGCTGTATGTTGTGTACTTACATCATGGAACTTACACAACCACTGAAGTTGAATTTATTAAAAAACCGATCACGTTACAAGCACAGTACATGTAATGGAAAATACATTATATTCCATGCAAGAAAGAAAAAAATAGGAACAAAAAATTATGTAGTTTTGAAATTTGGCAGAGATGTGGGGGAAAGTGTCCTAAACAACATAGTAAAAGTCCCATTGATGGGGGGTGAGCGGCGGGTGGGAGGCACTTTTAAATATTTCCCCCAGTTTTCCCTAAATACGCAAATAAAGCTATGGTTTCTAGCAAAAAACAGTTTATGCGCAATATTAAACTACATAAAAGTTCTTATAAAATGGATCTGAATTATATTTATTAGAAGTAATAGTTCAGGAAATAGAAGGATATGAAGCAAACCAGTTCTTAGAATAATATTCGTAATAAAGGTAAACATCACACATAAAACTAATTATTATGATTATTGTTTAAAGCTTATAAAAATCACATGGTATGAGTGCACGTTAAAAGAAATATAAATCAGGCCATTAGCTGCTATATTTTTCGTTTAAAATATAATTTGGAAAAATTTTAATATTCAGAAATTATAAAACCTACTAGGCCTACATAGTACTTTAAATAAATGTTTAGTTGTCTATTTTTTTCAGTCTCCAATACTGGAATCCTAGTCCATTGTATGATAAGTTAGGGTTATATTTTTCTATCTACCGAACACTCAGTATTTATACACATATAGCCTACAACATTGATTAAAGAGTGCCTAAACAACTTATTTTGCTTGGACGTCATCAATTTTAAGCTTATCTTCTTCTAATGGTATACTGTTTGTGGATGAGCATTTGATACCAGCTTTTCGGCATCCGTATCTTCCACCACACCGAGTTGCACAGTAACAACATATGATGTGCAAATATTCCCAGGAGCCACATAGACAAGTCAACATTTATTTAAAGTAATAGGTGGGCCTACTATTCATAGAATTTCTAAATATATCTAATTCCTTACCATCTTTCAAAATACCGATTATTTTTTTAACGAAACATAAAACGGCTAAGCATTGCAACAAGAACAATAATAATAATAATAATAATAATAATAATGGCAATGAGTTTTATGTGTAACATTAACCATTAGTAAGTACATTTTCCTAAGAACTAGTTTGCCTTTGGCATAATGCTAATTTAATTATCGTCTGCTTTCTTTTTTGTTAAAAAATATAATACATAGGTGTATGTAAAACAGAATTTCGATAACTGTCATACTTCATATCCTTCTATTTCCTGAACTATTAATTCTACAGAAATATCAGTCAGATCAATTTTATAAGAACTTTATGTAGTTTAATTTTGTGCATAAACTGTTTTTTGGTAGAACCCATAGTTTTTTGTGTATTTAGAGAAAACTGAGAGAAACGACATTTAAAAGTACCCCCACTCCCGCTCACCCTCTATCCATGGGGACTTTTGCTATGTTGTTTAGGACACTTTCCCCCACATCTCTGCCAATTTCAAAACTATATGATTTTTTGTGCGCCTATTTTTCCTTTCTTGCCTGGAATCTAATGTATTTTCCATTACATGTACTGTGCTTGTACCGTGATCGGATTTTTAATAAATTCAACTTTAATTGTTGTGTGATATTTCTTCACTTGTTTCATGATGTAAATAAACAATATACAGCTTATATTCAAAGATATAACCCCTAAATATAGAGACAGTGCGATGTACTGTTTTCTTTCGAAATCTCGAAATTTGACCGAAACTTTAAATTGTTAGAACGTTTGAACATTTCAAGAAAAAATAACAAATGGCAACTAATTTTAAAGTGAATTTATTTCCCTACAACTTCTTTCATGAGATTATTGCTGTATACCTAAGGGCTGAAGCGCTAGAAGGCAAAGTGTGTCGAAAAGCGTGAGGCGAAAGAGCTTTTTTCGAAAATGTGTTATTTTCGCTGGCGGATAACTCGAAAACTATTTGGAATAGAAAGAAATGTTTAGGATGAAACTTGTAGGAAATTTTATCAGCTTGAATTTGGTATATAGCAAAATTTTCTCTACGATGCACCATTGTTTAGATATAAGCGAAAAACAGGACTAGGACACTCCCTCCGACAACTACTACACGATTTTTTGTTCTATTTTTCGTTCGTTGCCTGGACTATAATGTTTCAGCTTATTTCGCACGTAGAGGTTACTGTTTTTATAGAGGCAAATGACAACAATAAGACACAAAAATTGTCTTTGTAATATGTTTAATATCGTCACAAATCTACGTACCGGTACTGACTATGCAACTGCTATGTAATAGCTCGATCGTTCCCTCGTGGATGACGTCACACGCTGATGAAGCAGCCCGCCGCGAGAAATGGCGCTACCTTAGTAGCTTTATATACCTTGGGTTAACATAAAATGATATCGTCAAGTAGTCCAGTCACAATGAATGCTCAAAAAGAGGTGTAGAGGGAAATGGAAGGAACACATTTTTTTACTTTGGGACTTTGTTTGGACTAGTAAGGAGGTAAACATACTAAAAGTCCCCACTCCTAGGGGGTGAGCGGGGGGCAGGGGGGCCCTTAGAATGTCCCTTTTTTCGGTTTTTCGCTTATATCTCGGAAACTATGGGTCCTAGCGATAAGATCTTTCTATACAAAATTAAAGATGAAAAAATGCTCCACAAGATTGATTCCATTCATGTTTTCGCCATCTCACCTAGGGTTTTAGATATCTGCGCTCAAAATTGGCTAATTTTGAAAAAAATAAAATTGCCTCGCGTTTTTTGCCTTATTCCGTTAGCTAACTTTTCGGCCCTTTGTCCTACGAAAAAATCATAAGGAAGGAAGTTGTAGAGCATTAAATTTCCTTTAAGAATATATGATAGTTTACTTCTTTATCTTCAACCGTTCAAAAGTTAGAGCAATTTTAACTTCATGTGTAAATTCCGGGATTTTGATGAAAAACTTAACTTTCGTATTTTCCATGATTTCACTGCTCTAACTCTGTATAAAAGTCAATATTACGTATTTATATGTATAAATAGTATGTACTGTATATAAGTTGTACATAAATGAATCAATATATATGTATATATATGATGTATTTTGTAATATATATTCAAGTAATATATATGCTTATGTATAGTCCAGTCAATGATTGATGAATAGAGGGAAATGGAAGGAACACGGTTTTTTACTTTGGGACTTTGTTTGGACTAGTTAGAAGTTAAACATACTAAAGGTCCCCACTCCTAGGAGGTGAGCGGGAGGCAGGGGGGCCCGTAGAAGGTCCCTTTTTTAGGTTTTTCGCTTATATCTCGGAAACTATGGGTCCTAGCGTTAATACAAGTCTATACAAAATTAAACCTGATAAAATGTTCTATCAAGACTGATTCCTTTCACTTTTTCGCTATCGGAAAATCGGAAATGTGATCGGAAATTAATTTTCAAGAATAACAACTATTTTTTTCTAGAGTTTGAAAATAAGTATCAAACTGTCTCGGAAACATCGCGCACTCCCCCTTTCGAATGTTAGCTCATCAATCAAGATTAACGACGAATGGGTGTCTGTGGATCCTTTTTTGCTATTCCAGCGCAAATCCATAAGTAAGAAAACCGACGAAGATTTGAAAACGTATTTGCAATATGAATTAGCCCCTTTCCCTTTGACCTTCTTCAATGAGGGTGGGATGAGGAAATCGACGAAGTCAGTTTTTTTCTAGAAAGAGCTCAATCCAACTATCAAAGATGTACGTGTTACACACTTTGACATTGTTATGGACGGAGGACTTCTCCTGCACAAAGTTATTTGGCAAAGAGGTTCCACGATATCTGGCATTTGCTCATCCTCAAGTACAAAGGTCGCTGAGCAGCAAAGGCGGTACCGTCTCAGTAAGTCAGCGGACATACATTTCAATCAGGTGACAGTCATAACTGTGAAGCAGGAAGACTTCCTGTCAAATGTCTAAAAAAAAAAGTCTGCTGATTAACATGCTGAAAGTCACACTACAGGCACATGTAGTCAGAACCCTGCAAGCACGGAATGTTGCGGATGTCCTCATTGTAGACATGGCTATGGAGTTGTCACATACCACCGCTGTTGCAGTTATTGGTGAGGATGTCGACCTAATAGTCATGTTGATGGCCAAAACACTTAGTGACCAGAACATAATTTTCGTCAAGCCTGGGCATGGAAACATAAAACCTACATTGTTTTCTACCCAGGGGCTGCGAGACATACTATTTCTGAATGCCTTCACTGGGTGCGATACCACCACAGCAGCCTTCCGAAAGAGTAAGCTGGGATTTATCAAACTGCATTTGAAGTCTCCAGATGTTCAGGGAACTGCTACAGTTTTCTCAGACCCTTCCTCAACCAAGGATGATGTAGAGGAAGCTGGGGAAAAGTGTATTTTGAGGTGGTACGGGGCCCCACCTAAAGAGAAACCTCTAAACGCTTACCGTTACCAATCCTATGTAAAGTCGGTAGCCAATATCAAGCCGGACATCTCGTGCCTCCCACCAACTGAGGGGGCAGTGAAGCAACATTCTGAGGATATATGACAAAGTCGAGATGTGATTGGGACATGAGCCGCCTCCTCAGATGTACGGGTGGGAGTTAACTAACAAACCCCGGTGCACAGTGAGCAGCAGGCTGCACCGGATGAAATATTAATTTTTTTGTCGGTGCACAAAGGATTCTGCCACCACCAAATGCGGATGCAGAAAGGCATCTCTCAAGTGTTCCCCTGCGTGTCAAAACTGCCACGGGAACTGTCTTAATGGGGGCCCCCTCTTGGTCAATGAGGATGAAGAACTCGACATTGATCCTCTGCCAGTTATCCTAGAAGATGTATCCCCTTTCTCAATGGATGAAGAAGAAAACGAAGCAGAACAATACCCAGGACCAAGTTACCATGACGAGGAAGGACCCTCCGCTCCAAGAGAGTCAGGAATTAATAATAATTATTGATGTTTATTGTACTATAAGGTGTAAATATATTATTAAATTAAATGTAACACAGTTTCAAAAAACATTTACGAGTTAATGTATTAATAAAAAAAAAGTTATGTACAAATTGTTGTTGACTCTGGAATCATCCTACCCCAATGCCTTTCCGGAGCGAATGTGTAGTTAATATAGGCCTATATATCGTATTAACTGTACATTATATATTATATACATTGAAAACAAGTATTATTGCCTATGTAGAGGGCAATTATGGCTCCTAAATTACAATAAAGATTCAGCGATCCTCGATAAATTGTCTATTTTGAGTATTATCAAAACGTTCCATCATATATTATAGTAATTGTATTTCTGTGGGGTAAATAATGGAGCTCTCAAAGTGGTTCCACTAGGTTCGGGGTTCGAAATTAGTATTAAATGACACCAAACAATATTACTTTAAAGAACTCCATATATACGCCTACTTGAAAATATATTATAAATACATAGCCTATATATATACACATAATTTATGTATGTGCCATTTATATATATATATACATATATATAGTACATACTATTTATACATATAAATATATAATACGTATATATTGGATTTATATAGAGTTTCAGCAGTGGAAAAACGGAAAATACGAAAGTAAGTTTTTCTGCAAAATCCCGGAATTTACACATAAAGTTAAAATTACTCTAACTTCTGAACGGTTGAAGATAAAAAGTAAAGTAACATATATTCTTGAAGGAAATTTAATTCTCTACGACTTCTTTCCTAATGACGTTTTTGTAGGACGAATGTCCGAAGAATTAGCTAACGAAATAAGGCAAAAAAACTCGAGGCAATTTTATTTTTTTTCAAAATCATCTAATTTTGAGCACGGATATCTCGGAAATTAGGCGAGATAGCGAAAAATGAACTGAATCAATCTTGTGGAGTATTTTGTCAGCTTTAATGTTGTAAAGAAGGGTCTTAACGCTAGGACCCATATTTTCTGAGATATAAGCGAAAAACCTAAAAAAGGGACCTTCTAGGGGCCCCCCTGCCCCCCGCTCACCTCCTAGGAGTGGGGACTTTTAGTATGTTTACCTCCTTACTAGTCCAAACAATGTCCTAAAGTCAAAAATTGTGTTCCTTCCATTTCCCTCTACAACTTTTCATTGACTGGACTAAAGTGCATTTATAGGCTCAATTATTTCTAGTTTTTTTTTTTTTTTTTTTTTTTTTTTTTTTTTTTTTTTTTTTTTTTTTTGTCTTGGCTTTAGCTGGCATGCCCCATTGCAGTACGCAGTACTACATGCCATAATTTACATATTTCAATTTAGTTTGTGCTTATTTGCACATTGTCTTACACACTTATTGTTGACTTATTCCCTATAGATACTTTTTAGATTATCACTTCACTTAACACTTATCAATATTACTTAACAATGTCTTCATAATGTTATTTATAGCTTATATTATTTTAGTTCGCCAAAGTCGATGCTCTGTATAAATGTTTTAAAGACTCTCAAATGATTTGAGATTAGCTGCACCTTACTCACTGGCCATTTAGCACGTTTAGATTCAATTTCTTTTATCATTTTGTCTCTTTGTGGTTTAAGTTTGTCACATCTATAAATCAAATGTTCTGCTGTTTGATCCTCTTTAAGGCAGATACAAATAGGGTCCTGTATTATACCTAGTCGGTATAAGTATGATTTGGTTAACCCACAGATATAGAGGAATAGATCGGCAGCGTAAGGGGAGGGACTGAAGCCAACGCGTTCGCTGCGTCGCCATATTGCGATCACCAACAATCTGCCGAAAGGAAGGGAAGCCGGCGCGGGAATCAAACAAGAAATGCTATTTAAAGCTGTTTTAATTAGGAATTTCACAATCCAGTAAATAAATTAATAAATACAGTTTTATTGTCATTTGGCCATTACAGCACTAGACGTCACACTTATAATAAAATCAGGTAAACTGATATAACAAAAGTGCCAAAATGCATGTAGTACCATAGTCTTAAGTCTGTATACAGAAGATGCTTCTATAGGATAAATGTTAATGTTGTTAATGTTAATTTATAGTCACATATCATTTACATTTATTCAGCTTTGACTGGTAAACTGGTGACTCACTAGGAATTTTCTAGCTTAGGCCTACACTATATTACTTGTAAATCACGATTACAAATAAGGAAAATCTAACACTAATGTAATTATTTTTCTAATGCTATTAATGAGTGCTTGAAAATGGAATTATTTCTTTTACTATTTTTTGAAGTGAAACTTCTTTAGCCGCGGTAGGAGTAAATCGAGAGCTACCCAAAGTTGCGTGACGGACAAATTCGTCAAAAATTGTTACGCTCAAAATCGTCACGAAATTAGTGGGTCTGTGACGGAACGGACTGCACAGTAAACAATTAACTCAATGATCAGGCTTATCCAAAATTTAAAAAACCCAAAAATCCAAAATTAAAAAAATTAAAATATCCAAAATTTAAAAATCCAAAATTAAAAAATGCAAAAAATAACAAATTCAAAGATCCAAATTTCCAAAATTTAAAAATTCAAAATTTAAAAAATAAAAATCCAAAATTTAAAAAAGAAAAAAATTAAAAATCGAGAATCCAAAATTTAAAAAATCTAAAAATCCAAAATTAAAAAAGGAAAAGATCCAAAATTTAAAATAATCAAAAACAAAAAAATCCAAAATTCCAAATTAAAAAAATATAAGATCAAAAATATAATAATTCCAAAAATCCAAAATTAAAGAAGTCCAAAAACCCAATATTAAAAAATTCCAACAATCCAAAATTGAAAAATCTAATAAGCCAAAATTTAAAAAATAAAATATCGATAATCTAAAATTTAAAATAAGAAGTGAATAATCGAAAATCCAAAATTAAAAAAGTAAAAAATAAAAAAATTATATATTCAAAATTAAAAAATCCAAAATTCCAAAATTAAAAAAATCAGAGATTAAAATTTAAAAAATAAAAATTCCAAAAATCCAATATTTAAAAAATCCAAAATTTAAAAAATCCAAAATTTGAAAATTAAAATCGAGAATCCAAAATTTAAAATATTAAAACATCCATAATTAAAAAATCCAAAAAATAAAAATGATCCAAAATTATAAAACAAAACAAAAAAATCCTACAATCCAAATGAAAAATTGAAAGATCAAAAACTTAAATATTCCAAAAATCCAAAATTAAAAAAGTCCAAAAACCCAACAATCTAAAATTGAAAAAATCCAAAAATTATTTACCCGCACACTTTTTTTTTATTTTTTATTTATTATAATTATATGTTAACCTCATATTCAAGGAATTCTCTGATTGAGTAATATGTTCTTTGCAAAAACAAGTTTTTAATTTTAATTTTGAATTGTCTGCTATTTAATGCTTTTGTTTCATTTGAAATTTTATTGTATGTTTAAAGCCCATGTATTGTGGTGTTTGCTCTAGGAGGGTTATTTTATGGGAACAGAATTTTAACAACTCAGTTTCATGTGTTGTTATCGTGAGTATTTTGTGTGTTGTATTGGTCAAAATTAATGTGCACATGAGTTAGAAGCTCTAGTAAATATATTGAAGGAAATGTTAATATTTGTAGATCTCTAAAGAGTGGCCTTCATGATTCCCTGTAGGATGAATGGTTCATAATTAGTATGTTTTTCTTTTTAAGATGCTTTCCCATTCGCTGCAGTTTTCCCAGACAATTATTTCGTAAACCAGTATTGAGTGAAAATAGCTGTAATAGACCCAGTTTAAGCAATAGTATTTTTTCAAATTTATAAATGGATGTTAATTTGACCTCCAATATAGTGGTATAGTATGTATTTGAAATTACAGGGATTCCCAAACAACACTGTGGTTCACCATTTCACTATAAATTCGGAATTATGTAGGAAGAAAAACAATTTTCCGTAATGAATACGTGGTACTTAAGCGGGCATGTTGGTGATACCAATATGGCGTCAGCACTGCTTCCATTGCCCCTCTACCCCCTGACTCGGCTTCACTGCCACCTGCAGTTAAGGATACGACGCTGCCGATCTATTCCTCTATATCTGTGGGTTAACCCATGTCCAGTAATCACAGCTGTTAACGCGAAATTCGGGGAACAATTTGATATTATATCCTCCAATAAGTTATTGTTAAAACCTCCAAGTGCAGCAATCTGAAGCAGTTCCTCCTTTTTTCTTTTACCTTTACCGTACCGTATCAATTTACCCTGGCAAAAACTCCGTCGTAGCACAAGACGTTATTCCATTTACCGTATTCGATCACGTGATGTTAGTGTGTACCGTATCCGACAACCCGCTATGGCAAAAACCTTCTAATGTCAAGGCACGCAGGCGTCTGAAATTTTCAACATACGGTATATGCATACTGAAGAGCGATAATGAATGTAGGCCTAAATTGGCAAACATTTGGACGGAACTCACTATGAAGGGGTTTTCTGGGTCAGGAAACTCGAATCTGAAGTCGTTTTTCCCATCTAATTGTGGAATGTACTGCAAAGCCGGGTTTTTATCTGTTTCGTTATAATTATTATTCGTTTTAAATATATATTTTTAACTATTTTGGTCTCAATTTTTAATTAATTACCGTGGCGAAGCCGCGGACACCTGCCAGTAATTACTAAAACAAAGATTATTACTTGGGGGAATGTTGAGATGGGGATGCGTTCAATCCTCTCACGCAGCTGGCCCGGGTTCGATTCCTGGTCGGGACAAGTTACTTAGGTGAGGTTTTTTTCCGAGGTTTTTCCTCGCCTGTGAGACAAATGTCAGGTAACTTTAGGCCCTTGTGGTCCCCGGATATCATCTGGCCGTCTTTATCATCTTCATCCCCATTCTCGCCTTGTTCTGAGTGAGTGTGTGTGTGTGTGTGAATGGCGTGTCTCGTCCTATGTGTTCGTGTTGTCTCGGAGGTGGCCCCGGAATTGGGCTGATCACTCATCCGAGGAGGCCCTCCATGTCCTTCTCTGGTCAAGAAAATATGTAAGTGATCCAAAGATACCTCTCCAGACAGGTAGCGGCCCTGTAAGGCCCGGGCGGCTTGGGTCGCTTAAATCCTAAAAAGGGAGGGGTAGAACTACGATAAAGAAAGAAAGAAGAAGAATGTTGAGATAAGTACGAAACCTCTAATACAAGGGAGAACATCAAGATTGATGTGAGTGAGTGGGATTACACTCAAGTGTAGCAAGCAATAGTCGCCCTTATAATAAATAAACGTTTTATCTCTTTTCGTATCTCAAATATCGCGATTTCAGGCAGCGCTTTTGAAATCACCTTTTCTGAAGATGATCCTATTCAGGTAGTCTATGTTCTCTATTCTTCACCATCACGTTCTCCCTTTGATCTTGATTCTTTTCTTGGATCGACTCTAGACACGATCCAATACGAGAGCGTAATACACGAGATTTGTGAATCTTCTTTCACTCAATACTTCACGCCCTTTGAAAAGGTGTTTACAGATACCAAGCGTTACCGCATACGTATCAAGAAAAGAATAATGACTAAAGCTGTAGAATTAATCTATAGGTACAACTTTGACATAAATCAGACATCAATGTGTTTGCTCACAATGTTATTATAATTAGGGTTAGGATTTTCACATGCAATTTTCATATGGAAAAAAGGGAAAAGGTGATAAAAATAAGAGAAAATAGGGGAAAAGCGCTACTAAGCTCGTTATGTAACAAATTAATATTCACGAACAGCAAGCTGTCGACTAATTCCAGTGAAATAAAAACGAAAAAAGGAATATTTAATACAGTATATTGCGATATAAGTGCCGTAAGCGATGCATACGGATCGAGGAAAGAGTCATTCTTATATTGTATTTTAAAATTCGCAGATCAGGACCTTTCAACTTTATCACTATCAAAACAGCATTATCAAAATAACATATGAATATAAGGAAATTCTTACTCTGGAATATTTAAAAATATCTTCATAATTCTATCTCTTTCCATCCTCTTAAAAATAACAAGTAGGAAAGAATATGTGATATTTTATAAACATTTTCTCCCGTGCAGGAAAAGAATGTAAAATTTATAAATAGGCCTACCAACTTGTTCCTAGTTCACCGCTTAAGTGTGGTTATGAAGAACTTGAAAGTTTTTATTATCTTATAGCCATTTATATTTTATTCAGGCCCAAGAAGGCTTCCATGGCTCTCACAGGTGTAAGGGTTTGAATGACAGGCAACATAAAATTACGGATATTGATAAAGTTTTAAAGCTATTATGCGACTATGAGATATTGTGCTAAGTTAGAAACTACATCATTACAACGACATTTTAAACGCGATTCTTTTGACATATTGGACCGTAACATTGATTAATTAACTCGCAATCAAAAATACCTTTTATTGGTTCAACCGAGTTCATTATATGGATTCATAATAAATTTAAAATGATATAAGATTTCAAAATTCTTAAATTTTCGAGACGATCGCGTAGCCTATATAATATTTAATGTAAATTATAAACACAAGTGTGTGGGTCAACAGACCCAGGCTAAGTGACACATATCCATCAACCAGCGGGTGGTTAGCGTTCCTCAACAGTGGCATTGGGCAAATCTTATTATGTCACAGAAGAGAAGCTCACCACACATTCGAAATGAGAACCAGTTAACTCAAAGGACTCTAAGAAGACTTCCAATGAGGATAGATAATTAAATGTACTTAGGGCCACTAGCTCGTGAAATAAAAAAAAATCTGTAGGGCATATTTCCCTGGTAGTCAAAATTATACATGCAAGTTAAATAAAATCTATCATGAGGTATTACAGTGCAATTTCATATTGATAGCAATAATCTTTCTGCTTAAGTGTAAGCGAGGAAATATATTTACAGTTAGTGTGCAAAAAATTGCTACAGCCAAAGGATTAAAATTAACGGTTACTGTGACCTTATATAGTGAAATTGTTTAAAATAAGAATAAAATGACTACAGGTTTATGAAGGCAGCGGGGTCAAACCCGGCCGCAGTCGATGGGTTTTTCAGGACGTAAAAATCCTGGGCAGGGAGTTTTCCGGAAGGTACTTTAAGCTGGGAAGCCCGGGTCGTAGATTTACAGCACGTAAAAGAACTCCAAGCCTAAATTAGAGCCTCTGGACAAAATTTCTCGGCCCTTTCACGTCCAAGTACTGTCTGGCTGCGAGCTGAAGGCCGAGCTAGCGTTCCCCCACTACCTTACCATGCGCTTGCATTTACTGTCTATGTCTTTCCCCCTCTATGCCACCAGCTCGGCCTTCAGCTTACAGTCAGACAGTAATACCTTTGTTTCCGGAGGGGGTTAAGGGGCGATGGGCTTACCACCTGTCCCTCTGGCCTCTCTAGGAAAATAAGCGTAACAAAATTCACATCGGTAAACAGACATCTCCACTTGGAGGCCATTCGCCCCAACATGGGGGCATAGGATTCGAGTGAGAGATAGGTTTATGCCCAGATAATCTTGGAGCGTTTCTTCATTGTGTGCAATACCACCCAGTATCACTCTGCCATGGACCTCAACTCTACCGACTATGCTAGACACAAAATCGCCGTCCCATAATAAATATTAATATAAGTTATGGGGGACGATAGTTACATAGAGTAAAATGAAACAGCGTAGGAAATTAAGATTCCATTGAACGAGTCTACAATTCTAGACTTTCCAACTTCGGTTAATATATTTTTGCAATGCGGAACTTCCTGTGAATGTACATGTTAATTTTAACAAACCCACGGTCATTCAGTCAGTCATTCAATTAGATTCATGAAGTGCACTGCATGAAAAAGAATGGAAAGAATCCATACGTATACATTCATAATTTGTTCATCTCGCTATTGCCAATGAAATACAAACTATTATTTTTTCGTGTACATGGAGAGACGAGACGTGGTATGTAAATGTATTTAATATAGTCCAATTAGCGAGCAGAAAGGAATACGTAGTAAAATAAACATAGAAAAATGCTATTTTTCTCCTGTTTGTTCATTCGGTGGAAGTAGTGTAAGCATATTGGCCCACATATGCTACATTACCTGATACAATATGGTATGTGATGAAACAATAAATTCACTGGGAGGAAAATTATACATTTCTAGTATTTTAAGGTCCTTGTTATTCCTTTGTTCATTCTTATAATTATATTCTGTATGGTAGTTATATGGAAATGTTAAAAAAAGATTTGATTAACGCAAAACCCCTTCAAATTAGAGGTGTAAGCTATTTTTGGACACCCTTTAAATTGTTATGTGAACAATTATGAATTCTTCCATTGGAGTTGGTTATAGGATATAGTGCTGCAATCTTTATATGTAAAATAATAAGAAAACAAAGCCATGCTTGCTTCGAGATGTGCATTCCAACGGAAAAATGCGTAAATAAAATATTTTGTTACTTTTCACAATTAGTTACTTATAGACAAAGAGAGTACAAAAACTTTCTGGAAAAGGAGGATTTTAAGGAAAATCCACTAAAAATTAGGACTGTGGATAATTTAAATACATTAAAGCAGTGTTTCTGTTGAAGTTTCAGTTGTAAATAAATTGTTAGATAAACATTTCGAAACAGTATTGAACTCTATTGTAATTAAATTGTTATAAACTGTTCTATCATCTCATCCATTCTTTGAAATCCCTTAATGTGAGCCGTTGACTCGGTGGAGTCTTCAATTCTGATAAATAATAGAATTATCAATACGTAACAATTCTTACTCATTGTAGGCTAATGTTTGATGAGGCTTATTTTTATCGGGATCTATTCATGTAAGCCACTTTTATCACTAAATAAAATTTATTAATACTAATGATTATAATAATAACAAGACTAATCGTATTCAGTATTTATCTTCAATTCACTCACTAAATACCAGATCACAACATGACCCTCTGCTTTCAATACCTATCCATAGAACATCCATATATTCCCGGTCTTTTACTGTAACTTCTGCACGTTCCTGGAATCTCCTTCCCTCCAGCATCAGGGTCTGCTGTACGCTGTCAACATTTAAAACTAGGCTAAACGAATATCTCTCCAAAAAACGCTAATCTTTTTGTTTAGGTATAAATCATTTGCGTTTTATTGTTTCTTGTATATTGTAGATCTAAGATAAGTTACTTTTTTTTCTCTCTACTATAACACACTTTACTAAAATAGTTTTATTTTATGTAACATAGACTAAATTCACTACTGTATATGTATGTATCTAGTGTATTATCATTACTTATAGAACTATGTTAGTGTATTTTTTTGTTTCTTCTTTTCTGTCTCTGGTTGAGTGTAAGAGAAGGCCCTAAGGCCTTAACTCTGCCAGATTAAATAAAGATTTATTATTATTATTATTATTATTATTATTATTATTATTATTATTATTATAGTGGTTAAATCCGTTTCTCTTAGGCCTCTGATGATACTGCTTTAACCAATGTGGTTCTTCAGATCCTTAGTATTTAGAAATCATAGGTCAAATCGTTCACGGAAAGTCAAAGATTAAGAAACGGGTTAAGATTACAACAGCTAGACTATCATATTTTCCATGGATGTATACATCTTTTAGGGAGGTTTTCTTTAATGTTTCGGAAATCTACGACACTTTACGTCCCTTCAGAAGGAAATATTTACGGGCTTTATGCCCTGTAGAACTATTTCCTTGACAGTCGAAGATGCTCATAATAATAATAATAATAATAATAATAATAATAATAATAAATATGATATTTTCCCCTGATATTAATGCAATTAGGAATTTTGCTGGTCAGTTTCTGAATCTACAGCTTGTGTTATCAGTTCTCCTTAATCTTAGTCTAAACATGGAATGAGCTAATATTTAACTCATCAGAAACTTGCTACTCTAAAGTCCTTTAAACAGGTGTCGGGGTCTTACTGCTTATAGCAGTATAAACTTTGGGTCATTAGTGCAACCACTAAATGGCGGTTCTCCACAAATTGAACTTGATCAAAGAGTTCCTTCCTCCGGCTTGCTTACACAGTGCAAATACAAACTTAACAGTATTGACGAAGGTTCATAATTTGAGCTGGTTCTCAAACGAGGCAAATATTAGGTTTCCTCTACGTGGTAATAATTTTGTAGATATCACGCTTGCACAACGGAAAGGTTTAGTAGATAGCAGAGAAAAACTTAATCATATCCAGCCTTCTTTTTTATGATAAACAAGTACCGGTAGTTGTTGCTCAAGGTGGTGAAAATATTGATTATACGAGTATATGCAGAAAAATACACGAAGTGGAGACTAAAATAATTTTAAATAAAAATGTACATGACGACAAACACAGATTACATAGAAATAGAAGGACCCAAAACTCAAGAAGTTAATAATTTCAAGTATCTGGGACGGTCGAACAAGTGGAGGATCTCCAGAATTAGAAATAGATAAACGAATATGTCAAGAAGAAAGACAATTGGAATATTAAACTCATTATTATGGAGCAGTAATATCATGGATAAAACAAAAGTACTTATATACAAATCTGGGAAGCGCCGTGGTTTAGGGGTTGAGGCACTGCGCTATAAACCGAAAGGTCTCGGGGGTCAATTCCCGATGAGGTCGTTGAGATTTTTTCAATTGGCCTAATCCTCATGGTGGCACTAGGCTATGTCCCTGAAGTCGACTCAGCCTCTGACAGAAATGAGTACCAGGAGCAATCCTGGGGGTAAAAGCGGCCTGTGAGAATGGCTGACAACTTTATCACCTTCACGTGTCGAATGTCTAAAAATCTGGTAGCCTCATTCTCCTGGTGAGGCCTGTATAGGGAACAAACTAAACTAAACTCCGTGGCGCTACATCCCCGGAAGGACTTGGCCTACCACCCGACCGCTGCATCATCTCCCGTAGGCAGATGGCAGGATTGGGGGGCATGTGGTCAGCATGCCGACACCCACGGCCGTTAATGGTGGTTTTCTGAACCGGAGCCGCTACTTCTCTATCAAGTAGCTCCTCAGTTTGGAATCACGAGGCTGAGTGCACCCCTACCAGACCTCCCTACCTCAGAAAAATCCGAGGAGGTACCGGGAATCGAACCCGACGGATCTGTAGTCAGCAACGCTAACCACTAGACCACGCGTATAGGGAACACTATATTTATTTTTACTTATATACAAATCAGTTGTGGAAATTATGTTATCTGGAGCGGAAACGAGGGCAATAAATTAAAAAAAAAGGAAAATCACGAGCCACAGAAATGGATTACTGGGGAAGACCAATCGGAAAGTCAAGGAAGAAAAAAGTAAGGAATACTGTAATAAAGGGATTAATGAATGTGGATGAAGATGTAGTAATTATTGAAAAGAAAATATTAAGAAAAGAAAAGAATGAACGATTGGAGATTGCCCAAGGTGGTGATGAATTGGGAACCTGATGGATGGTGTAAGGGTAGCATTGAGCACAGTTGCACCACAATGGATCAGAACGATATGTGCTTTGTGCTTGATTTATGTGATACACGTACCGGTATATAACGAAAAAAACTAAAGAAGTACCAGAAGTAGGTTTCATTTCGCGGATTATGGCGATTGTGGTTTTATTTATGAAATTCGCGTTAATTCGTGCCTTAAATTTTACTGCACGTGGTACGTAACATCTTAATATCGAATGCAGATAATATAACCTTAATATCAGAATATATTTAGTTTTATCGCTAATCAACAAAAACAAACACCTCTAAGGCAAATAAAAAACAAAGTTCCCGACGCAGATGGTAGTGTGCAAAATGTACATTCAGTAAGATGCTCAAGTTACGCTAGAAATTTCAATAAACCTGAGAACTGAAGCATTTAGATTTCTCTTAAGAACAACAGTAAACTCGATGTTGAAGTTGTTCAGGTGAAGTTTATTTGACTATAAGACAAGATTCTGTAATATGTATTGAAGTATTTTTTACGAAAATGGTTATACTTTCAAGATAACGAACGGCAATCCATATCACTTTAACTAACCCCTAAGTTTACAGTTGTAGGATCAAGAGTCGTTGCAATAAGCAGTCCTGTCCGAAAATTCTTGGGTTGAATTGAATTTGATCATCTTATTTTTCCCCATCCAATTTCAATTTCGATATTTTTTTTTTTTAATTTTCAAATCAAACTATTGACTATTTTAATTTACATTTTCAATGCCAATGTCTAATTTAAATTTTTTATTTAAAACAGGATTATTTAACTTTATACTTTAGTATAATGCATTAATTTATTGAGTGCACGTAACTACAGTACGTATTTCAGCTGCTGTAGCATACAGCGTTGAATTTTCCTTTCAGACAAACATATCAATGAAATAAAAATATTACAGGAGTTATAACAAATACGAGTGACGCTGATTCGTTAAGGCTGAAATAGTCTGTTAAGTAGCAGGTGCCCGCGATTATTTACTCAACTACTAGATGTCCTATTTAAATCATTTATTTAACAGAAAAATATTTTTAAAAAATACTGATTAACACTGATATCGTTTTTACATAATTTATATTATTTACATTACTTAATTCTTAATCATATATTTGACTTAATAAATATAAATAATTAAACCAATAAAACTAATCCTGTGCTGCCATATGGGCACACATATTCGAAATGAAACGATTAAAACATACCACAGATTCAAGAACCTTGCCAGAATCATGCATAAACAATTAAAACGATTAATATTTAACATGCTAAAAACCGACTTCGAGATGCATTTCTCGATTAAAGTGCGTCATCCGGGGGAAAATGATCGCAGGTTCGAGTTCCCCTAGAAACACCTCAAAGTAAGTTTCGTCCAAATCATTCAATTTAGGCGTGCATTCATGATACCCTTCTTTCCACCTATGTAAATAAAACAGATCTATACGAATCGTAAACAAATGAATGATGTAGAGCGGGTTAAGAAAATCGAAGCGATCGATAAATTGATTTGTTGTAATGCAAAAAATCTAGGGATGGGTCGATACCAGATTTTCTCGATACTCGATACATAATTTTTTTTCCTCGATACTCCATACTTCGATACTCGATACCGTCAACATTTCCAGTTTCAATAAATAGGTACATTAAAATTTAAAAGTTGAGAGAAATTATTTAATTAAGTGTGCATATTTAATGAGACAAAATTTAATATCATCAGTAGCCTATAATTTTTTTAAAACTCTACATTAAAATTAAAATTAGTTTTTGAAACAGTACACTTACAATTATTTGTTAAAAAATTACAATGGGGTTTGTACAGTGCTTGTTGGTTGTTACTGAAACGTTTGACAGGAAACGAAACAATTAAGAATCTCTTCTGTTTGGATTTTAAAAGTCGGAAAGTCTTTATTTGTGACCACCGCCGTCTCGAGAATGGTTTTCTCCGTTTCAAGGAGAAATAGAAGTATTTACTATATTTAGTAGACTACTAAAAGCAGAAAGAGATACCGCATTTCCTTAAATTTCAGAATTACCAAAGTATAGAAAAAGTACCGAGCGAGTTTTCTGAAGTATCGCTCGATGCCGATTCCATGCAAGTATCGAGAGTATCGAGGTATCGAAAAACTGATTTCAGCGATGCTCTTTTTTCCTGATTACTAGGCCTATGGCAAAAGAGCAAGGGGACCATCAATCAATTTCACAATACTTGGCGTTGGATCTACAGGGAAACACAAGTTTAAATATTATATTAGATAATTGCGAGAACTGAACGAAGACCGTAAAATGTTGAAACATTATATACAAGGAATAAACGTCAAAATTAATGTTTTGCAATTTACTTCACCAAATTCGAGAGTCTAGAGTAAATTCGAGAATCTAGAAGAAACAAGTTCTTCCTTTTTACAGTGTAATTTGTTTCGAAGATTAACCATTTCTTCAAGCCCATTACGGAACCTGGAGAAACGTGCAGATGTACTAAATCTTCTTGAACTAGATTCGTCCGTAATAAGCAATTAGTAAAACAATCGCATCCTCAGAGTATCCGACTATAGCATGGCAAGCCGAGCATACTGGAGCCATTAAATTCCTCTCTAACATCAGCATGGTGCCTCATGGTAATTAATGGCCCTCAAGCAATCAATTAACAGGGTGATGTTAAAAACCTTCACTCTGGATGCAGACAAACTCAATTACCTATAACGGGACGTCGTGGTCCTGGCAAAATTGATCTCCAGAGGACAACAAAGTTGGTGACATTCACAAGTATCAAAATATTGACTTTATTCATTTAGTCTCTATCATTCATATACAATTTTTCTTTTCAGAGGACTTAGCTATATGAAAATAATAGTAGTAATAATAATAACAATAACAATAATAATAATAATGATAACAACAAGAGAAGTGCCAGTGTCAGGATATCAATATAATAGTAATAATAATAAAAACAACAATAATAATAATAATAATAATAATAATAATAACAACAACAAGAGAAGTGCCAGTGTCAGGATATCAATATAATAATAATAATAATAATAATAACAATAATAATAGACTAATCAAGACGGTTTGACTGAAAGATTAAGGCACGAGAAAAGATATGTTATGTTTGCTGCTAAAATTTAAATGAGGACGATGGGCGAAAAATTTATCATACTGAGTGGAACATTCATTTATTAACGCTAAAAGAATCACCGATGTTCAGTGAATATAATGTGCACTCCATAAAACTGAATACCATGAAAATAAGAAATTTCGTTTCACTATTTCATTTGGATTTGATTTAAAATTAAGAACAATTTCTCTACATATTAAAAATAATGAAACAATTATAACAGATGTTCTAGAAGATACTTCTTCTAAACATATTAGGGTTAGGAATATATGCAAATGTATGCAATTAATGATCGCAGGTTCACACGGTCATGAAATCATTATTTTATAACATAAGTAAATAAAATTGACCATGACACGTTGAAAAAACCATGAAATAGTTATCTTATAGTATTTTCATTTTGGAATAATTAGCCTTTATTTTATTTTCTCGCCTCGCTTATTAATTAAAAATCGACGTTATGCGCTAGAAACTTCTATCATAAAATATCTATTATTATTTCGCATTATAATTATTGTATTTTACTGTATCCTATAGTCTGTAAATAAGCAATGAAAGAAAACCCGTTACTAAAGAAATTAGCTTTTTATATATTAAAAAACTCTGCAACTAAAATTCCTTGGGGGAGCAAATGGGTAAAGGAAAGATACAGAGACCCGAGTTAATAAAAGTCAATAAGAGAATGACCAAGATGCGGAAAAAGCGGTGAAGTAAACTGTTTCATGTAACTGCTCTGTTTATGAAGCAGCAGCTGATACTTCAAATTGGGTTTCCGCTTTTAAAACCACTGCAATAAAATGCAGTATCCAATCCTATTTGTCATGAAGTGGAAGCTGACAATATAACTAGTTCTGATTCTATTTTACGTAAAGTAAATTCGTCAAGCTTCACGGTTTAAGAGATGAACGCAAAGAGCTCTTAAAGCTGACAATCGTATTCAGCTGGCTCAACTTCAAACACTTCTAGGTAGGGCATATTGCTATTATATTGTCAAATGAGCGACTACATTGCTAATTGATTGTATGTGCTGATATTTCAAACATACTCGTGGAAAAAGTTATTTTTTATGATGAGAACTCGAATTGCCTGCGCGATCAGTACAGGAAGAAAAAGTAAACATTTAATTGCGTGCGGGATTACTAAATGCACACTGCATGCTGCTGTGCCCTTGCACGTCTCTTATTAGAATATTATAGAAGAAAAATTCCTCCGATACTGGGACTCGAACGCAGGACCTTTGGCTATTCGCGCCAATGCTGCACCAACTGAGCTAAGCCGGAGTTCAACTCACAGCCACAGATGGAACCTCTCTACTATGACTGATTGCCCTAGTGGTCTACCTCACACACAGAAAAGTTATGTCATAATTATGCAGTACTGTGAGGAACACTAAGTAGTGATTTTTGTGACCGGGCTCCCACTGTTATTGTACAGTTAACATTCAAGACAGATATAGCATTCATGAACCACAGATTATTGTCTCTGTTGGACATTACATGAGAATATTATAGGAGAAAAATTCCTCCGACACTGGGACTCGAACCCAGTCATAGGAGAGAGGTTCCATCTGGCGCTGTGAGTTGAACTCCGGATTAGCATAGTTAGTAGAGCATTGGCGCGGATAGCCAAAGGTCCTGGGATCGAGTCCCAGTTTCGGAGGAATTTTTCTGCTATAATATTCTCATGTGATGTCCAACAGAGACAATAATCTGTGGTTCATGAATGCTATATTTGTCTCTTTTTTTTGTCGAGCAAGAACTAGGCTACGAAACAAAACACGTACTGAATGTTGATGAATAACAAGTCAACTAAGTAGTGGTGTATTCAATATTGCCAAGAGAATAAAATGAGTGATATAATCTATAGACCTACAAGTTGGAAAGAAATCTGCGCGGAACGAAGCTACGATTGCTGCAGCAAGCGCTGCTATGTTCCGCGCAGGTTTCTTTCTAACCTGTCGGACTATACCGGTAAGTAGTACAAAATTCAGAAGTAATCATACAAAGTAATTATATTCAGTGTAATTGTAATGTATATTTAGAGTTTTTCATATATAAAATTAAATTCAAAGTAATGCAATTTATTTAATGCTGTGTACACATAGCCTACTTGACGAAGCCTACAACAAGCATTTATATTAATACAAAATGTGTACATTACTTTTGGTATCCATTACAAATTCCAAGTAAATACTTAAATTTTTAATGACAATAATCGTAATTAACTATTAAATTTGGGGTACGCCGTAGCGTAGTGGTTGAGGCGCTGCGCTACAAACCGGAAGGTCGCGGGTTCGATTCCCGATGAGGTCATTGAGATTTTTCAATTGGCCTAATCCTTCTGGTGGCACTATGGCCCTGGGGTCGACTCAGCCTCTAACAGAAATGAGTACCAGGAGCAATCCTGGGGGTAAAGGCGGCCGGTGCGTAAGGCTGACAACCTTACCACCTTCATGTGCCGAATGTCCAAAATCTGGGAGCCTCAACCTCCTGGAACCCTCTGGGCCTCCATGGCCTGTACAGGGATCACTTTACCTAACTATTAAATTTTCAACAGTATACGAATATAAGGTTTCTTTTAATTTACAGTGTGTTCTAAAATCAGCACCAAAAATAATTGTAACGGCCATCTATAATTTAAAGGCATTGAGGACACATACTACTTCTTAATGACCGGTGACATAATCATATTCATGGAAAATATTATTCTGCTCCGAATTTTGAGTACATAGGTTCCATCATAACAAAATATATCGCCAGCCGGTCACCTGATTAATGCACAAATGTTATTTATAGCAAGAGCGTGATAAATTACACGTCAAGAGATATAAATAAAAATAAATGTTCCTGAAACAGTTCTACAATGGCGAATGTATTTTCAAAATTTTCGAATATTAAGATGAATGTAATCTAGTGGTAAGGCTTCCTATTTTTACTTCCTCTGCCGGTACCACAGGTACAATAAGTAGAAGATGTTCTGTGTTATACCCCGAAATTCGAAGTTGAGTTGTCGACATAAATACTCGTTTTGAGGTCCCCTGTTCCAAAAATACTATTTTCAGAAACATGTATGTGTGTGTCTGTGAACAGTGTGTCTCCAGAAATAAAAATCGTATGAACACAAAATTTTGTATTTGGGTTAGGTATCTTCTAGGGATGTGACATGAATATTGGCGACGACTTTCTCTTACTTTTAATACCACTTTACACTAAAAAAGTTTTTTTCCCCGATTTTCTCGAAAACAGCTCCAACGATTTTGCTTAAATGTTATTCACCATTGCTTATACTAAGAGCTAACACTTTTATTTGAAGCACCTTTTCGCAAAAAACTCTCTAAAGAGTAGTTATAAGCCCCACTGTTTGTACAAACTCAGTCGTGCCTGGTGAACAATAAAGTTTTGCACCAGGTTGAAACAACTGAATACGCGCTCTTTGCAATACGGTTTCTTATTCTTTTTTAGTATGTGAAATGAGAAAATTACATTGTCCATGCTTAGGATAAAGAAAGTTACATTAATCGGATTTTATTTGGGTTGTGTATCCTTCGGGGATGCGATGTGATGTGGTAACGACTTTCTCTTCATTTTTACAACCAATTTACATGAACAGAATGTCATATTAAGAGGCAAACCTTTCATTTGGGCAGAGGAAGTTATGTTTCAAATCAGATTCTTTCCTAAAAAGAGAATAAACACTTTTTAATACTTTACTTGTCACTAAGTCACCCTACAATGGCAAAACTTGAAATATTTCTTTTGAAAAATGCTTCATACATGGTTGTCTGAAGAGCAGAGATTCTTGCACGGAGGATCAGCAGTATGTGTTTACTATAAAGTAGGCTTACACAAACATGGAGAACGCCACATAAATTATCTAGTTTGTGCGGAGTTATTGCGCTGGCATAGCGGTCGGTTATCCAATTGTGAAAGGGGGTAAATGATTAGGAAACCCAATATGCGGTTTCGCACTACAACCAAGCTCCAATGTGATGATGTCGACCATCAATATTGCAAACATCAGCGCTGATGCATCAATTAATTTACATTCAAAGGTTTGGGATACAGTGTACCAGTCAATGCTCATGCTTTGCAATGAACAGTATTTATCTAGCCGATGGAAAAACACAACGAAATGAGCAAACTTGATCTACATGAGTCAGGCATATTACCTACATACCATCAGGTACGAACATTTTATTTTTAAATATTAGGACTTTCTATTTTTATATATTATATTATGCAGCTATATATTAAGATACATTAAGCTATATATTAAGAAAATGTTTTGTAAATGTTTATAATATGTTTATAAAAATTGTTATCTTGAAAATTTTGATTAAAAACTTGCAACCTACTTCAAAACTATGACAGATAAAAATAACCAAATTTTCACTACTTTAAAGATGAAAATTCTTTAGTGCCTGACATTTAGTTTTTCTTGGTTATTTAAGATTAGAAATTGCTACGCAGATTTATATAAAGAGATGTTTTTTGCTCACATTAAAAACAAAATTTAGAACACAGTAGATAATTCATATGGAAGAAATTAGCACTGCAAAATACTTAAACCTTCAAAAGACACCAAAAATCACCTTGATATGTTAATTTATAGAATACTTATGGTGTTTCAAATAATTAAATTCCAAGCGACTTATTACATATCATAAAAATAAAACTTGTATCAAAACACTTGAACAACACATGTACGGATAAACAAGAAAAGAGAAGCTGAAACAGTTCGTTCTTACCCCAGCATATAGCTCCACATACTTTCTAGAGTATTAATGACTTCTAATAGTCAATATGGGAACTTCTAGCAGAGAGGAAAGAATAAAAATACTGAGATTTGGCAGGTGGGTAATGGCACGGCAAAATGTAGCTTCTTAGAAAAAAAAAAGAGCTTTATCCAAGGTACTAGAGTCAGAAATTAAAAATTAATATATGAAATTAAACTGAAATGAACTGTTTATCTACATATACGTGCTTTAAAATATGTATTTTAAAATTTCGTCCACTGTGTTTTTGTTGTTTTGTTTTATGGGTGTTCAGGGAGATTGCCCCGTTGCCGGTCAGGCCTCGTTACCAGTCAACAAGTAGTTACACATTATGACGCTAGATAGTAGCAGAAAACAGTTATGAAATGGTAGGCAGTGCTTCTGTGTAACTACTTGTTGACCGGTAAAGAGGCCTGACCTGCAACGGGGCGATCTTCCCATAAAGGCCTACCTTAAAGGCGTTTTGGGCTTGCGTGTCCGAAAGAAAACTAATAATAACATTTCAATAAATGTACCCAGGTCCTTGCTGCCATTAACAATGGCAAGTTAATTAGACAATGTGAATGAATTTGTCTACCTTGGTACTTTTCTAACCACAAGAAAATGAACTCAAACAATGGAGGGATTGGTATTGCAATTAAGGACATCACACTTTCAACACTATTAAGGCGGCAATCTGTCCACAGATCACTAAATTTATTGAATATTTTTTGTAATAAAGCCATTCTGGCATAGGCCTAACGCTCTGAAAGCTGGGTGCTTAAGTCATAAACAAACAATAACACCGTCCTCAGTCATAGGAAAGGAAAACAGATTTTTACCACAATGTTTAAGAACTAAAATCAAGAGTCTTCGAGAAAATACTATAATATTAAACGTTGCCTTATTGATTTGTTGTACGAAAGGGAGAATTACATTTTAATTGTAATTAATACACTCGTTATATCGACCCAATATAACTGGCTACATTTGAATCTGTAAGTTTAATGGGTTTCTGAACATTATCGGGGTACTAGCAATATTATCATATTTATTAAAAATATTTTTAATGGGGACATCAAAACGGCAGATGAGTTACGACTTTTCTTTGTTTAGGAAAAGTAACCTACACTAATGCTGTTTAAGTGTCTTTTTCAGGAATCTAAATAGGCTACCAATTTTTAAAAGTGTTGACATAATTATTATATACCTATGCCTGTAATGATGGAAGTAACAAATTCTTGTCAAACCTTTAGAAAAGAACATAAATACTAAACGAGAGTTCAACACCAAATACAAAAATGTGTGTATAAAGCATAATACTGCGACATTTCAAAAATGTTATCATCTCATCCTTCCATAGGTCATTATCTTCTTTTTAAGCAGCGCTATGTACGTACACCGTTGTCACGAAATGTTATAAAGATCTCGCACGAAATCTGTGCCGATGACGACCGTTACTCGCTAGAGAGAGACATGCTATTGTGCGAGAGAGAGAGAGAGGTAGCTTGGTCTTTACTAATAGAAATGTTGTGTGAGAGAGATAGGTAGCAGGCCAGTCGACGCTACAGTCCCCACGAAAACATAATGCAATGACGTAGGCAATCGGCACTGATTTCATGCGGGATCTTTACGCGTATTTCTCGCGAACTTAGCGTAATGTATCCCACTTGTAGCGTGGTTACAGGCTTGCGTAAGGTTTGTGGGTTTAATCCCGTGAGATATGACTTTTGAAGGAAGTTGATTTACAACGCATTCCAGTACAATATATACTAAGAGGATTCCTAGGGAAAAATACCTATCGTTACACCCCTGATCTGTACAATGAAATCCTTTAAGACCCAAGTAGGCGATGGTTCAACCAATAATTATAACAAGCCTTGAAGTAATGTTGGAACTGTAGAATAATATGCTTGATAGGCCTTGGCAAAGATCTGTGATGATCTTCTTTATAAGGTTCAACCTGTTCAAGAACATACTGGTTTAAATTCGTTGCGATATAACAATTTAATATACGGTTTTTCTAGTAATAATGTGTCCTAGACTTTCTCTAGTAGCAATAGCTGCTTAGATTTATAATTAATTATTAGAGATACTATGTTGCGGTATAAAAATTGGGTCAATTACGGTGTTATTTCGCACAAAAAAACTAAATTTCGGTGTTATTTCGCATAAAAACTAAATACATTTTTAGCCTTTGTGGTGCAAATAATTGTGTATTTCTGCACATGAGCATGATCAAGAAAACCTGAATGGAAAATGTGCATTATTACCCATACAAATACAGTTTAGAGTATTTCTATAGGCCTATTTTATTCTAAATTGCACCCATCCCCAAAGTACAAACTTAAAGCAGTCTCCACATTTTGAGGAAGAAATATTGTCCTCTTATCGGTTAGAATGTGTGAATATCTTGAGAAAGCTCTCTCAGCATCTACATTATTCACCGGAATAAAAATGCTTCTATATTCAGAACATAGGCCTACATGTTTAAGCACTGTTATTAACATTGATTATTGAATTTTCTGTTGAATTAATGAGCACAAATTATTTAGTTATTTTTTTCTGAAACCCGAGATTTCCCTCGAAAGTAAAAAAAAAATCGTTAAAAAAAAGAGGAATTTCGCGCAAAAAAACGACAATTTCGCATAAACACAAGATTTCGCGTTTTTTCGCGGTAAAAACCGACAATAATTCCACGTAGGAATGTTTGAAACACAAGATTATTGCTTAATCAATAGTAATAACAACAATTCGCGAATCCGTCATTCGCGAAAACTAGGTATCTCTATTAATTATACACATTTAGATCATTACAAAGTACGGATGAGTCGTTTAAAGTGAAGTAGTTCTCTCTTTAGATGAGAACTGAGCATTTGCTTTGTGAGATTCAGTTAATTTACCACAAAGTTAAGGAAGTTGGTAATGGGTGAAATGTCATCTTCATAACCAAGCTCATGTCACAAAACAAAGTGAAACAATCCCTACTTGCTTCGTGTCACTCCTTAACTTGACGTAAGCCTGCACAAACACACACAAACACAAACACACACATACACACATTGTATTGAATCAGAGAAGGCACCGTACAGGATTCAATTATAGACCTCCTGGAAAACTTTATCCAGGGATTTTCGTAGACCGCAATTCTAGATCTGTTCGCTGTATTGGTTAATGAATTCAACCTATCTTTTTTCTATTCTTCTATAGCTTTCTAATTATTAATAACAGGCACTAAGTGTGGATTAATTTTCTGCACTCTAAAATAATAAGTGTCATGATTAATTTATAATTTATTTATTTATTACTAATTTATTAATATATATACCAAGTTGTCTTAATTCTTCGATTCAAGAAGCGATAGGCCTACTTCTTTATCTATTTTTTTGAGCAGATAAAACTTCTTTGGACGTAAAATTTATCGCTGCAACTGTCTGGAGTGACACCCGATTTATTAGCCTATTTATAGGCTTCGTCCAAATCATGTTTCTTTTGTAGTATCAAGATTTTACCTCTTTGCTACTCTAGCAAATTGGTCTAATCCTTCTGACAGCAGTATGGCCCTGGGATCCATTCAGCCTCTAACAGAAACGAGTACCAGGAGCATAGGCGTAACGAGGGGGGGTTTTGGGGGTTTGAACCCCCCCATTGATTAAAAAATGGAAAATTGCACTATTTATTTCATTATTGTGATATCACTTTTTTTAAATCTGCTTAAAAATTAATTAATACGAGTTTAAAGCGTGGGAAGCTTAAAACTCGTTATTGTGCATCTTAATTTTTAAAATTTTCCGGGGGAGGACCCCGGAACCCCCCTCTCCAGATGTTATAACCCCCCCCCCATATAGTCGGCCTGGTTACGCCTATGACCAGGAGTATTCCTGGGGGTAAAAAGCGGCCGAAGCGTATGGCTGACAACCTTACCACCTTCCTGTGCCGATGACTCAATCTGGGAGCCTCAACCTTTCGGTAACCCTACGGGTCTCCATGACCCATACAGGGATCACTTTACTTTTTACCTACTTTAACAAAATGTCTTAATTTCGAATGTGCTATATGTTATTAAAATTTAAGAATATCTGTATATATTATAAAGGTTTGTTTAATATAGGCTTGAAATAAATAATGTTATTCACGGTAGTTACATCTAAGTGTTTTTTTTGTAGGGCCACCCACTGCTTAATATTATTTTTTTCTGTAGTAGTCGGAAGAAACGGTGGGATTTTCCTTATCAGTGAGAGAACTTAGATGACAAAACAGTGCTTTTGCTACGATATTGAGTATAGATATAAGATAAACATTTCCATAAATATTTATCAGAAAACAATCAAAAGAGTCTAAAGCATGAGCTGTTCATATTTATTGCATCTAATGGAAAATAAAGACTTGGATTACATTCTCGAATCCAGGTGTTGAAAATAGTGAGTCTTCTTCGTTTGAATGCAATTAGAGAAACAGATCTCTTTGGCAAAGCCAGGCTGGAATGTAGCGAAATAGATTTTATTTAAATTCTTGTTTCGTTTGAATGTAATCTCAAATGTGCCATGTGGACAAAGAGCTTTACACAAAGTGGATGACACAATTTATTACACGCTGAGAACAAATCCAATTCAGTAAGACCACTCAGTGTGGATCTGGGATGATAATACGATAAAACATGTGGCACAGGCAATTGTTTTGAGTAACACAATTGTTATTCCAAGACATGACTGGAAAATTCATATCAAATAAAACGATTATGAGGTGAATAATAACGATCCTAATATTTCCATGAAAATCTGCAGCATAATACGTTTCACCGTCGTGTATGAGAAATAATAGCTGAAGCTTACAGCAATGAAAGCACATTCATTTATTTCTCAACTGTTGTTGTTACCAGTTAGTCTTTTAGGCCGAAGACAAATATTTCATTTCTAGCCGGTTACCCATCCTTTGTACAGGTGAAAATATATATTTTGCACTGTTTTTAGCCTTACACGAGAAACATCAACTGGAAGTAAGCATACTTCGCTTTTTAGTGTACCTGACATACTTCCAGAGTTTGAATCAGTTTATTTGTTTGTTATTGCAGTATTGTTTCAATGTTCGATCTATTTGTATATGCTACTAGCTTAAAAGGCCTGGCGTCGCCCGGGTTTTGTATTTTGTAATATGAAATTAACTTATGGAGGACTTTAGATGTTGAAACCCATTTTGTCTTCTTTTAGATGCTTAGGGCCTCTGATAAACATCCCTAGGCCTATTTCTGAACTAATACAAAGCCTACAGCTATTAGTGACGTATCAGTGGATAGGATTTGTGGATTTTCCAAAAAAATTCTTTCATACAAATCTTGTCCTGACAATTACGAACACAACAAAAAAGAAATCAGCCAAATCGGTCGAGCCGTTCTCAAGTGATGCGGCAACAACCCTTTTGTAAATTCATTTTTATTAATATAGACTAGCAGGTGCCCGCGGCTTAGCCCGCGATAATTACTTGAAAAATTAAAAATTAAGAGTATATTAATTATTAAAGCATTATATTTATTAACACTTGCACACGAATCATTCATAAATTAAACCATTAATAATTATTAATGAATTTTAGCTGTTTCATTAATTATAATTAATGAAACAGCTAAAATTCTGGCTTCCACGATTAGAAAGCGCCGCCTGGGAAAACTATCCCAGATTCGATTATGCAGTTCCAAAGTTACCTGTGGACACATAGTACGTATTGCTTCTCAACTGTCTGTTGACAGATGAATATGATGTGAATTTTATTTGATAACTTCATTGTTATTTTCAGAAATTATATAATTTTTCAAGGGAATGAATGGTTTGTTTGGATTTTTATTGGCTGCGATACTTTCAGGGTTAAACTATCAATATATTATAGTTGGTGCCTGCGGCTTCATCCGCCATTATAAATTAACTCCAGGATTTTTAAGAAATTTACACCGGCAGTTCATTAAAAATGTATGTGGTTCAGAGCTATGAAAATTGTAAGTAAAAATAAAATTAGAATATTTGTTCATTGTGTTCATTTCACTTAGGCCTTATATAATAAAGAAACGGTTTTCCTAATTTTGTACTCTTCGTGAAAGCTTAGACTGCGAGAGACGAACATCTCCGAGTATACCCGATGTCTCACGAAGTAAGGGAGCGAGTGTGCACGCTATTTAGGGCCGTTGAATTGTATAAGAGTAGATTTTATATTATTATTTTGGTACATTTTACTCCTGGCCGGCATATACCATTTGTCATTATTCACAGGCTGTTAATCACAGTTTAGTGGTCCAAAATTTGGAGTCAAAGATATTGCAAATAATATTAATCCGTGATTCAACCAGAATCTACTGTGGTATTGAAGCTAGTAAAGAAGGCTTTCAATCCTGAAAGTTTGGCAGCATTCAGTGAAAATGGATGGCGTTCTCCTACAGATGAGGCCAGATCGTTAAGTTCAAGGGAAATGAAGAACTTGATGCCAAGTTGGATTGTATATCCAAAACCCCTGAAAAAGTTAAAATTTTCTAGAAGTGATTAAAAAACATCTCACAAATAATTAATATATCTGGATAGTTATATTTCTTGAACATACTACAGCTTTCCCAACTCCGGGATTGCATATTACGAAGCTACCAACGCAATTTAACAAGACTATTCAACTCATACGCCGCGTGTTTGATATTGACCAATAACGTTTAGCAATTCCTCGGATATAGACCAATCACGGCCGTTTATCTTACAATATTCTTGTAGGAATCGCGAGGATGGCATTTTATCGGGTAAAATGTTCTGGTCATTACTGGAGACGCAAGTATCAGTGTGCAGTGATTAATAGTCAGATGGTGCCACTAAGCGGCACGAAAACAGATTATTTCATACAACATAATTTGTTTGGAAATTGAAATAATAGAAATGTACATTGATTAAGAACACAATTTCGATTCTGTGCAAGCCAGTTCGTGTGCGATTATTCTGTTCTGCTTTTAGCTTAATTGAATGAAGTTAACTATGTCTTATATGCTCTGGTGGTAGCACTGATTACACCAAAACAGCTCGAATCGATTCATGGACGGTTGATTCATAGTATGCCGTGATCTCGCAGCTGTTAGTTTTGTTTTTGTAGAACAAAGCACGAAAGTTATTATTATTTGTATAATCTGGTGGATTTTTATTCATTGAATAGTCTTAATAAATCCAACACGAGTTGACGAGTTGCATCAGATAAATTCGCTCCTGCTGCGCAGCCGCGAATCTATCGATAAACTCGTCAACTCTCGTGGAATTACCTATGATAAAAAAAAATTAGTTACAAGAGACAAAATTACAATAAAGGGAATAACATAAATGTCAGGAAAACATTGGTAGCTACAGGGGACAGACATAGAGAACATAATACAAATATTAACAGAATTAATACATTTTTCTAAAATTATGAAATGACAGTTTAGACATAAAATCCCTGTTGGGTATATAAATGGTTTCTCCGAATTGAAAAAGACCCCTTTGTTGCCGCATTATTGTATTTAGGTCGAAATAACGAGTTTACAAGTAAAATATTCATAGGCCTATAATAATATTTTAGAGGAAAAAAATACAATCTGTTTCCTGAGCAACGTCATGATTTTTATTAAAACCATAGAAACAAAATTAAATTTTATATTATGTTAAAGTCATCAGCGGTAGACGCAGACTTCTTCCAACTCAGTACCGAACCAGCGTCCCGGCGGAGGTCATGGGCCCTGAAGATTACGAGAAGTGGGTCCATGGCGAGGAAGTAAAAGCGACGCTGGAGTAGGGAAGCCCTGTATTAACATCTGTACTTGTGAGTTGGATCGCTCTGGAATAAATATGTTCCTCTATAACACATCCAGGCCCACAATTTGATGAACATTCAAAATGCCCTATATGTAGATAAATTTTATTATATAGGTCATATTAGTATATAAAAACCGAAAAAAGCAAGATTACCCTATGTAAAGTAAAAGTAAAGTGTTTCCTATACAGGCCATGGTGGCCCAGAGGTTTCCAGGAGGTTGAGGCTCCCCGAAATTAGACATTCGGAGACACGGCCGCCTTTACCCCCAGGATTGCTCCTGGTACTAATTTCTGTTAGAGGCTGAGTCTACCACAGACCATATTACCACCAGAAGGTTTAGGCTAATTGAAAAATCTCAACGACCTCATCGGGAATCGAGCCCGCAATCTTCCGGATTGTAGCGCATTGCCTGAACCACTACACCACGACGTACGTCAATAACATTAATAATAATAATAATAATAATAATAATAATAATAATAATAATAATAATAATAGTAATGATAATAACAATAATAATAAATATGTGCACTTATCTCTATAGGCATGATTAAATTTTCATGCTCAAGTCTTCAACAGCGGAGGTGCGGGGGGAAGAAATAAATGAACGAATTATATTGTTCTTAAAACATGCTCATTAAGGGGGCCTATGACATTTTATTTTCAATCTTCTTTCACTCAGGAAATATTGCAATGAATGTTTATGTTCAAATAGCATACAGATCAGGATTAAAACATTTATTTCAGTTTCAGGACCACTGGTTCGTTACCACAGTAAGAAAACAATAGAAATGTAGATGTGGATGCAAAATGTCATAACTTCTACATACTTTCACAAATAAATTAGTATTGGGGCTTGAAATAAAGATTATAAACGCCATAAATATCCACCAGGCTAAATTTTCATATATCGTATTTGGATATTAAAAAAATTATGAAGTTTTAACTTTCTAAATTTCATAAAAATATCATACATTACATATCCTTAATGTGAACAATAATGTGAATATTGAAAATCAATATGGTGGATCTGTTTATTAAAACATCCTGAGGAGTCTCTGAAAATTTCATGTAATTATATTCAATAACGTCTAAGTTATTACTTATTACCAGGGCCCGGATTCTGATGACCTAAAATTGTTTGGATAATGACCTATAAAACGACCCTAAATTTTAAAGAAAATGACTTAATAATTATATAAAATGACCTAAAAAGTGATTTTATTTATAAAAAATTATCATTGTACACAAGAAGTTATTGACTAATTTGTACAAAATTGTAAAAATTGTAAATAACTGTAATGTTGTGAATGTTCTTTTCTCATGAAAATTTATACTGGCACTGAGGCACTGGCGAGTCAAACTTCGGCATTTTCTTTTGTGGTCTGCCTGATTATATTATTGTTTACTGAGAGTAAACAGTAGTTTGCACTCTCAACTCCAAGCAGGTGGCAGACTCTGGTGCCAAATAAACCTAATAACAACAGTAATATAATACAAAATTTTGGCGTTTCTTTTATTCTCATTTCCGACTGGGACATTACAACACTTCAACACCGAGTTTTTCCTTCTTGCATTGAACAAAGAACACTTCAAAGATAGCACCGCTAGCGACGAAAAAAAATGTTAATACACTCAATGAAAATTCATGAAAATGACTAAATAACGAAGCAAATGACACGGAAATAACAAAATAATGACGTAAAATTGAAATAAATGCCCTAAAAATGTAAAATTGCATAAGATGACAAAAAATGACCTAATAAAAATGTATTTCCATAACCTAGAGGCTATGATTAGGATTTATCAACGAGTTGGTAATGTCTATGCAGCATCAATAAAAAGATGACATGCCATTAGAATCCGGGCCCTGCTTATTACACTTTGAACCTGATAAATGTAAAAATCACAGTATTCAGTAAACGCCAAAAGAGGTTTAAATTGGTTGTAAAATCATAGCTATAAACAATAAAGATGTTTTATGCAGGCAAATCGAAAATGGACACGAGTAAACTACCCTCTAGGTAAATTTATATAAAAACAAATATATCTATTTTATTGGTCATAAATAGGAGGTTCCAAATTTTGCATTTTTATTACAACCGTTAGAGCCAATACTTTCACTACACTACGCATATGCGAGAAAGTAAAATGGCTGCCGATCAGCTATCAGACGTCATAGTGCAATGCTGTTTTTAATAAATCTACATTGAATTGAATTGATATGGAATTAAATAAACACTTTTTGGTCCATTTTTTCATCACAAGTCCCCCAATTAAGGTACATGAATTGTGCTCCATGTGAATATTTTAACAAATACAAGTACCGGTATATATACTCCTCAGTATTTATTAGCTTCTGTTTTGCGTCCTAAACATAAGTTATGATATTTCATTCAAATGGATTAAAACTGAACAGTTCATACAAGAGAATGATGGTCTTATGCTGAACAGCATGGTATCATGATCTTTCTCTACTGAACTATTCCGATTATGAACTGGTTTTAACTTAATTTTTTATGGTATGTTACAGATCTCAGCTACCGAAACGGCGTCTCGGTGAAGGTCATGGGCCCTGAAGATTTATGAAGGGGGTCCATGGCGAAAAAGGTCATGGGCCCCGAAGATTTACGGAGGGGGTCCATGGCGAGAAAGGAAAAGCGACGCTGGAGTAGGGAAGCCCTATATAACATCTATACTGGTGAGTTGCATTGCTCTGGAGTCTTTTGTTCCTCTTTTATAACCGAATAGTTCAGATGAGAGATTCATGGCCTTATGCTGAAGAAGATGATGTCGTTATCTTTCTCCACTGAACTATTCAGAATGTGAAGTGGTTTTAACTTAATTTTTTATGGTATGTTACAGAACAATGGCGAAGACAAAATTCATCTTTATGAGTACCGAAACGGCGTCCCGGCGAAGGTCATGGGCCCTGATGATTTATGGAGGGGGTCCATGGCGAGAAAGGTCATGGGCCCCGAAGATTTATGGAGGGGGTTCATGGCGAGAGAGGAAAAGCGACGCTGGAGTAGGGAAGCCCTGTATAACATCTATACTGGTAAATTTCTTTGCTCTGGCGTTTATATGCTCCTTTTTACCATCTGAATAGGTCATATGAGAGATTCGTGGCCTTATGCTGAAGAGTATGGTGTCAAGACATATCTCCAGTGAACTATTCAGATTGTGAACTTGTTTTAACTTAATTTTTTATGGTATGTTACAGATCAATGGCGAAGACAGACTTCATTTTTATGAGTACCGAAACGGCGTCCCGGCGAAGGTCATGGGCCCTGGAGATTTATGGAAGGGGTCCATGGCGAGAAAGGTCATGGGCCCCGAAGATTTATGGAGAGGGTCCATGGCGAGAAAGGCAAAGCGACGCTGGAGTAGGGAAGCCCTGAATAACTTCTATACTGGTAAATTGCTTTGCTCTGGCGTTTTTATGCTCCTTTTTACCAGCTGAATAGGTCATATGAGAGATTCATGGCCTTATGCTGCAGAGTATGGTGTCCAGACATATCTCCAGTGAACTATTCAGATTGTGAACTGGTTTTAACTTAATGTTTTATGGTATGTTACAGATCAATGGCGAAGACAAAATTCATCTTTATGAGTACCGAAACGGCGTCCCGGCGAAGGTCATGGGCCCTGAAGATTTTTGGAGGGGGTCCATGGCGAGAAAGGTCATGGGCCCCGAAGATTTATGGAGGGGGTTCATGGCGAGAGAGGAAAAGCGACGCTGGAGTAGGGAAGCCCTGTATAACATCTATACTGGTAAATTGCTTTGCTCTGGCGTTTTTATGCTCCTTTTTACCATCTGAATATGTTATATGAGAGATTCGTGGCCTTATGCTGAAGAGTATGGTGTCCAGACATATCTCCAGTGAACTATTCAGATTGTGAACTGGTTTTAAGTTAATTTTTTATGGTATGTTACAGATCAATGGCAAAGACAAACTTCATCTTTACGAGTACCGAAACGGCGTCCCGGCGAAGGTCATGGGCTCTGAAGATTTATGGAGGGGGTCCATGGCGAGAAAGGTCATGGGCCCCGAAGATTTATGGAGGGGGGGTCCATGGCGAGAAAGGCAAAGCGGCGCTGAAGTAGGGAAGCCCCATACAACTCCAATTCTGGTAAGTTTCATCGTTTTTTGCTACCCTTATACCATCTGAATAGGTCATTTGAAAGATTCAAGGCCTGATGCTGAAGAGTATGGTGCCGTGACATATCTCCAGTGAATTGCTTGTAATTGTGCTGGATACTAAACTTTCTTGGAATGATCACATAACTAATATCTGTAATAAATTGTCAAGGATCCTGTATGTCATAACTAATATCTGTAATAAATTGTCAAGGATCTTGTATGTGCTTCGTATACTAGTAAATACTGTAAATATAAATCTTCTGAAGAATGTATACCATTCACCCTTTCATTTTCACTTATTGTATGGAGTACATTTATGTGGGCATTCCTCAAATACAGGTACAGCTGAAAGCAGCTGTACGTATTATAAGTAGAAAAGCCAGTTATGTTCACTATAAACTTCTTTTTATTGAAAACAATATTTTAACTTTTCCAGGTATATATACTTGGATATATTAAGACATATATATATATAGTATATATATATATATGTATATATTAAGACATATATATTGTATATATTAAAGAAAAACAAAATACCGGTATGTATTCTCTACGGTCTGATGTTCACTCCTATAGTATGAGATCCAATGGAGTTTTCAATGCAATGTATTGTCGTACAGAGAAAGCTTTGAATAGTTGGCAGGGCTTTGGTATTCAGCTTTTAAATCTTTTACCTACTAAAGCTAGGAGTATAAGTTTGTTACGTTTTAAAAGGATATTGCGTGAATGATTAACTCTTAAGGCTTTTTATACTATTGACGAAGTTTTTGAAATTGGTTTTATTTATATAAATTTTTGATAAATCACCTGGATACACTATGTCTAGTTTTCAATGTACGTGTATATTTATGTAATCATATGTAACTTTTACATCGACAAAGCCTATTGTACGATACTGTATTTAATGGCTAAATAAATAGTATTATTATTATTATTATTATTATTATTATTACTAATTCAGAACGTGAGGGGGTACACCGCAGCGTAGTGGTTGAGGCGCTGCACTACAAACCGGAAGGTCGCGGGTTCGTTCCCCGATGAGGTCGTTGGAGTTTTTCAACTGACCTAATCCTTCTGGTGGCACTATGACCCTGGCGTCGACTCAGCCTCTAACAGAAATGAGTACCAGGAGCAATCCTGGGGGTAAAGGCGGCCAACGCGTAAGGCTGACAACCTTACCACCTTCATGAGCCGAATGTCTAAAATCTGGCAGCCTCAACCTTCTGGAACCCTCTGAGCCTCTATGGCCTGTATAGGGAACACTTTACTTTTTTTTTTACTTTTTTACTATTCAGATCGTGAACTGGTTTTAAATAGATTTTTTTATGGTATGTTACAGATCACTGGCTAAGACAATCTTCTTCCTTATGAGTACCGAAACGGCGTCCCGGCGAAGGTCATGGGCCCTGAAGATTTACCGAGGGGGTCCATGGCGAGGAAGGTCATGGGCCCTGAATATTTACGGAGGGGGTCCATGGCGAGGAAGGTCATGGGCCCTGAAGATTTACGGAGGGGGTCCATGGCGAGAAAGTCAAAGCGACGCTGCAGTAGGGAAGCCCTGCATAACATCTACACTCGTAAGTTGCATTGTTCTAGCGTTTTTATGTTCCTCTTTTACATCTGAATAGTTCACATGAGAGATTCATGGCCTTATGCTGAAGAGGATGGTGTTATGACATATATCCACTGAACTATTCAGATTGTGAACTGGTTTTAAATTAATGTTATTTATGTTGTAGTTAGCCACCGAATCCTAAACCCTACAACATCCGAAGCGAAGAAGCCACATACAGATCTGTTTGCAATCTTACTTCAAATATTGCAGCTGGTCTAGCAGCACCAGCCTAGTCAACACCATCCCAACTGAGTTCGACGACCCAGGCCTGCGTGCAGAGCAACCGTCATTAAATAACCATTAATCAACCAATCATTTAGTTTATTATGAAGACACGAATTTTATTGATATACTCTATTCAAAACCGTTTAAGCCATGTTGAGCACTTTTGTTATCATTTCGGAGCTAAAAAACCATAGAAAAAGGGCCATCTCGGTTTTCAAAAGAGTATAAATAAAGCTGACTTTTTAAAAACACTTACGTTAAGTTGATGTGTTTATATTATCCTCTATATTAAGGTTCGGAAATCCAAGCTGATAAGTGGAGAAAACAGTTTCTGATCTATAGGCCTGTATTATGTGAGTAATTTGTCTAAATGATACCAATTATTATCTATATTTATTAAAATCTTCAAATAAAAATGATAATTACCATTGAAGAGAGTACAATAAATATATATATATATATACATATATAACAGGTTTATATGTACTTAGGTTTAAGTATTTATTACGCGACATTTCAAATTATTCTTTAAAATTAGATCAGAATAAAACGGTATTATCGAGTTGCTGTGATTGTCTTCTAGACGCGATAATTAAGACTACATACAGATTATAATGGCGCACGGTTTTATAAAGCATACTAGCTTAAAAGGTCCGGCGTCGCCCGAGTTTTATTTTGTAATTTACAATTACAATTTACAATTTATTGTTCCAAATTACATGAAAAATACATAAAAAAGTTGATACTCCACCCGAAGAAGCAGAGCTTGTGTTCGGGGGTGGTTCAGTTCAATTTGAAACTAACTTATGAAGGATTTTTTATTTTCAAACTCTAGGGCCTTGCATAATATGTAGGCCTACATAGAACTTGAAATGAGGAAGAACGACTTTTCACACTCAAACTATTCCCTCATAAAACGCTAGATATAGCTTTCTATGACTCACAGAGGATATCGAGTGTTGCATTACACACCATGGAAGGGGTTGAAATAAGAAGAAACATAAATTCCGATTACATATTAAGATTGTATTGTTTTTATGGAAATTTTTATTTCTCACTCTCATGTTACCATACAACCGTTTCGGAGCTCAAATTATTTAAAAAAACAATTAAATACCACTTTCATACTTTCCTCCCCAAAAACCTGGGACATAATAGGCTATACTGCGGGCGTAGGACTGAAAATGTTCCATCCTATTTTGTCCTCTTGTAGATGTTTAGGGCCTATGATAAACATCCCTATACGAAGCCTACAGTTATGAGTGACGTAGCAGTGGATAGATTTCAATTCGTGGAAAGCAGCCCAGAAATCCATTCCACAACATCTTGTTTACGCTAAGAAGTATCTGGACGCCGATAGAGTTTCACACTGTGGTATGATGCATTGTCCATAACTATTAAACTGTTGAGTTCGGCAAAACATTAGCAAACCAGTTATGGAATACCTCTCCATTCATGTCATCGTGGTACTCACCTGTTTTCTTTTATTAAAAAATGAACAAAGCCCCATCTACGAAGCCTATGTCATTGCCTATATGCGTAATTATTAGGCGTTTTCCCTTACCCATAGGATTTTTAAACCTTGACTTAATCCCGTCCTAAAAGCTTTTTTCTTTGATTCAACAGTAGTGTCATGCCAAATTTTAGGGGTGGTGTGTCCTGCATTTACCCATGTCTCGTCTCTCGTCTAAGAAATAAAACTTTCGACCCTCTGCTCGGTATTGCCGTACAGCTTTAAGATATCGTCTTCTCCAAAGTGCAATATCATCACGATCTACTATAACATTAACCTCACTTCTTTTCATTTATTACATTCCAATGTCAAACAATAACTTATAAAATGTTGTTCTTTTAAAATTAGGTAGGTCGGAATCCTCATTGACAGCACAAAGAAGTTTATCCACAGTTGGAGGTATGTTATCAAAAAAGAATTGATGAACTTTTGCTCGAATAGCACTTTTCACAAAGTCATCAATGTTATCTAAAACACTACGCGGCTTTTGAGCCTTTCTTGGAGGAGTTTTCACTACACCAGAGTCTCTGTATTCACTACGCACTTTCCAGATACTTCTGGTAGATATACCGGTGAATTCAGATGTCAATTTTACAACGTCCTCAATTGCAAGTGCTGGATTTTTTTTTAATCCATTAAACACATTCAATATAATTTCCTTCTGTCCACTTCACAATGATTTACCTCTTTTATTTTTACCTCTTTTATTTACCTCTTTTATTTACCGCTTTTATTTTTAACTATGCCTCTCGGGCCTGGTTGAATTTCAGTCATTATGTTTAAGCTCGTCATAGTTCATAGCTGACGTTAAGGAGTCTGGGAAGAGATGCGTCGCCCGGGTTTTGTATTTTGTAATATGAAATTAACTTATGGAGGACTTTCGATGTTGAAACTCTCGGTCCTTATATAATATGTATGTAGAATTCGAAATGAGGAAGAACGACAGATGACACTCAGACTATTCCCTCAGAAAACGCTAGATATAGTTTTTTATGGCTCTCAGAGGATGTCGAATGTTGCATTCTATTACTTCTATACACCATGCCTGGGAGGAGTGCAAATAAGAAGAAAAAGAAATTCCGGTTACATAAGATTGTATTGTCTTGACAGAAAATTGTATTTCTCACTCTCGTATTACCATACAACCGTTTCGGGGCTGAAGTAAAAAGAAATTCAATATCACTTTCATACTTTCCTTCCCAAAAACCTGGGACATAATATACTGCGCGCGTAGGACTGAAAATGTTCCATCCCATTTTGCCTTCTTTTAGATGCTTAGGGCCTCTGATAAACATCCCTAGGCCTATTTCTCAACTAATACAAAGCCTACAGCTATGAGTGACGTATCAGTGGATAGGATTTGTTACCGACTTCCGATATATCATACTCACTGGCACACGCTTAAATTGTCCCTGCAATACGACCGCTTATTCTACATCAAAATGTGAAGTGAGAAATTATATTTCCCATGTCGAGGGTAGAGAAAGTTATGTGACTGCTTTATTTTCGTGGATTTTATTCTTGAAGAATTATTTTCACAAATGTATTAATTAGGCCTACATCGATAGTATCAGAATTTGTTAAAGCCCAGTATTATAATATAGTTTCCAAAGCCCTAAGTGAACACCGTAAACAATACTTTCGTTATGTAAACAATTGACAGCAGAACTTTCTAACTCTGCCTCATTTCACATTTCCGACTTTTCCCGTGGATTTTCCAAAATTTCTTTCATACAAACCTTATCCTGACAATTACGAACACAACAAAAAAGAAATCAGCCAAATCGGTCGAGCCGTTCTCAAGTGATGCGGCAACAACCCTTTTGTAAATTCATTTTTATTAATATAGAAGATTATCAATTATTTTATCAAAAGCCAGAGCAATGTCGTCTGCGCTAAAAAATGAGCCTGATTAAGCATGGCAATAGAGATTAGACTAAATGCTGGAAAAACATTCCTCAATGCACCAGCGAGTTTGAAAAAAGTACTTTAAGCGTGTGTTTCTATAAAGTGTGGGTTGTAGGCCTATTTCTTTAAATATAATATTGAAATTGAATTGAGAAGAACATCCAAAGATAATCAGACCCAGAGGACATCATAGTTGACAGAAAGAACTTGTGAATGTAATGGAAAGTTCCGCTTAACCTTAAATAAGTTCAACCAATCATTAATTCCCATTGAACCATTTCTAGAGCGCAACACTTTCAGGAATATGCTATAAGGCTCTAACTCTAATACTAAATCAGCAATCAAATTGCAAATTGCTTTACATTCGTTAGACACGGGGGAACCGTATCATAGCATAGCTAACGCGCTTGGAATTTTAGGGGTATAAAAGAAAATATAATCTCGAGCGACACAAAACATATCTTCAAATTGTACTAAGTAGTGTCCCATACATACTTGTAAGTAGTGAAATCACTAATTTTTCTCACGAATTTTTCTTCAAATTGTTCGTAAAAAAAAGCTGAAAAGGCTCCAATAATATATTTTTTTTATTATCTGTTCTTTTATGACCGTAATATTTACACACAACGATACAAACTGCGCTCTTATGAAACAGGCCCTAGAGAGGGAGAGAGAGAGAAATAGGTTCTTTGATTTTATCAGTAGACCGTGAAAGTATTGACGTTCTTCTGTTATACAGTATTTCTGTTGGTGTCATGGCTTGTGTTCATTTTAACAGATACTGGATGTTATTAAGTGCCAGTATGGTACTTTATGAGATTGTGTGGGGGACGAAAAAATGTCTGTCCGTCTGTCTGTCCGTCTGTCTGTCCGTCTGTCCGTGTGTCTGTACGCACCATAACTCAAGTACGCTTTTTCGGATTTTCATGAAACTTGGTATAAACATTCATAACGTCGATGGGAAGAACCCTATTGATATTGAACCAAATCGGTTCACCGGTACCGGAGTAATGCCCAATTTAGTGCCTATTTTAATAGATTATGGCGCCTTTCTAATAGAAAGGCGCCATCACTCAAATACGCTGTAACGGATTTCCATGAAACTTGGTATACCCATTTATGACGTCCATGAGAAGTGCCCTATTGAATTTGAACCTAATCTGTTGACCGGTACCGGAGTAAAACCAAATTTAGTGTATATTTTAAAGACGCGGTAACTCAAATACGCTTTACCGGATTTTTATGAAACTTGGTATACACATTTACAATATCCATGGGAAGACGTCTATTCATAATGGATAAAATCGGTTGATCTGTTTAGGAGTAATGCTCAATTTAGTGTCTATTTTATAGCAATATACGTATTCGAAAGAATTTATAAAAAAAATGAAAATCAGTTATCTTGACAACATAGCCTATTGTTTTACTGTGATCTTATAAGGCCTTGGAAATTAAAATACAGGTAGCTATGACAAAAACACTATTGTTTTACATGCGCCTATCCAACTAGACCGTTAAAATGACCCAGGTGCCGAGATGGTAGACCTTTCTTCTTCCGTAAGCCCTGCTTAATGAATAAATCTGGAGCTTAACTTGGAAATCAATTAAAAAAAGAACATATTCTGCATATCATAATTGCAGTCATAACTGATTAAACAAAAACATACTGGCACTTTGTTACATCAGTTTACCGGATTTTATTGATTATGATATTAGGTGAAATATCGGAGGTGAGCGAACGACTATACTGTAGTCCTATAAACTTTCTGGGTATAACAACTCATGCAGATTCAGTAGAGTTCATTCAGATTTCGGCTCAAGTTACTAATTCTTGTGACAAATCGACACAGAGATGAACCATTACATTTTTGTATATGATTTGCTATCATTTGATTATTAACATGATAGCAAAAAGTAGTTATACGAAAGTAAACTAAACTAAACTAAACTATAAAATAAGTTGAATGATAATTCTTTCACATTGACCGTGTGTAGGCTAAGGTGGAAAGGCAAAGTCAGGCTGAAAAATTCAACGTCATTGAACCAAGATCTTCGGCTCTTCGTGCCGCTGAGCTACCATTAAGCTACCATGGCAACATGCCGGCACAACATTAAATTCTCCATCCGACACTCATATCCCGGTATACCACCAGGAGTTCTCAATATGAGATCACAAACCAGTAGTGACTTACAACCCGAATTACTTTAAGGCCCGGGCTTCATAATAAACCCTAGTACTGTAGGTCACAGTGGAATTATAATTCTTTCACACTGGCCGTGTGTAGGCTAGGGTGGAAAGGTAGAGTCAGACTGAAAATGCAATGCCATAGCCGACATTTGAACCAGGATCTCCGTGCCGCTGCTCTACCATTGAGCTACCATGGTTCGTGCCGGTACAATTAAATTCTCCAACTAACTCACATATCTCGCATTATTCCGGGATATGTGAATCAGTTGGCGAATTTAATATTTTACCGGTAGGGCTTATGTTCACATGGTAGTTGAAGTGGCGGCACGGAAAGCCGAAGATCCTGGCTCAAATTCCGGCTATGTCATTGAGTCTGACTCTACCTTTCACCTAAAAAGTAAGTTGCCACAGCGATTAGATTGTTGTTTTTCTTTTGTAAACTCCATGGAGCTGCATCTCTTGAAGGAACAGGGAGTACGATCTGAACTCTGGCCATCTTCTTAGTCTTTAGACTACATCGGCAGATGACAGTATTGGAGGCATGAGGACAGAATGCCGATTGTCTCATTATCGATAGTTATTTTGAACGGAGCTGCTACTTCTTAACAATTGACCTAATAAGGCTGAGTGCACTCCATTCCAGGACTCTCCCCATTACTATGTCCCTTGGGTCCTCATCCTCTAATAGAAATAAGTACCGGGAGCAATCCTGAGGGTAAAGGCGGCTGGTATGAACAACTGACAACCTTGACACCTTCCGAATGTGTGAAATCTGGAAGACTCTACTTCCTGGAACCCTAAGCGCCTTCACGTCTGTGGCATATAGGGAGAACTTTATTTTTAATATATGAGTAGGGGCGGATTTCTATGACCTAAAAGATAGGATATATGCATGCATTTATGACCTAAAAAACATTAAAATATGACCAATAAAATTTAAAATATGACTTTATTATTTACACAATGTGTATATATTTTTTAAGTTTCATTACAATTCATTTTACTAAAATATAATGTTAATTATTTAAAATATCTGTAAGTTCTCAAAAAGTATCATTATAATGCAAAATTTACAAAATATGATATGAAACTTAAAAATTTCTTTAATATGCACACAAATATGCCAAAAATATGACCTAAATATGCTACAATAGTTGAAAATTTCCTAAATATAGTTATATGCACAATAAAATCCGTTCCATTTTCACCAGGATGCTTGGAATCGGGTTTAAATTAGTCGGAAACCTGAAATAATGCAAAGGGGAAAAATATGACAAGTCATAGAAATCCGCCCCTAATGAAAAGTAATGGTAGTATGGGCTATAATGAAAGGAAAATTGAGTGTGAATTGTACTCTGAATGCCCGCCTCCCTTTCTCTGTAGGCTACTTAAAGCAATTCTTGATGCATAAAACTCATGTTTTTCATGGATCGCTTCAGTTTAACTCGGCATTAAAGCGTATTGTACACGAAACTATGAACCAAGAAAACAGAAAGCAGTAACGATTTGCCACTCTGTAAACCGGACAGTTAATTTTTATCTGTGCAGAAATATTGTTCTACGCGAATATGAATACCGATCTGGTTTTTAACTTTGATAGACTGTAACGAAACAAGAATTTCAACTTTCTAAGCAATATTGATAGGCTTATCACAATAGGACCACTCCTGAATTTGGAAAGTTTTATTAGTTACTGTGGTACTACCTGCACCAACGTTTCTTGTGTTACTGGCTATAGGCTGTATGTTAACTTGCAGTTATCAACATTGAAAACTTTTAAATCTATTCAAATTATATGTCGTATACTTGTATACTTAATAAGTATCTCAAAACAGAAGCAAGAGTACTTTTAATTTATTATTAGATAGAAAAACATGTATCTAAATTATTTGTCAGCCAATATTACAAGAATAACATCTGTGCTGACCTCTAGAGAGGAAAAACTAAATCTAGTGTATTGCTAGGAAGCGTTATTAAGTGACAAAGCCACGTATGTGTTTTATGAGATACGAGGTTTTCATTCTAAGGGGACGTTATACTGTTTGAGGGTATGTCGTAGCGTAGTGGTTGAGGCACTGGAAGTCGTTGGAGTTTTTCAATTGGCTAAATCCTTTCTGGTGGCACTATGACCCTGGGGTTGACTCAGCCTCGGACAGAAATTAGTACCAGGAGCAATTCTGAGGCGGCCGGTGCGTAAGGCTGACAACCATTCCACCTTCGCGTGCCGATTGTCTAAAATCTGGGATCCTCAACCTCCTGGAACCCTCTGGGCCTCCATGGCCTGTATAGAGAACACTTTTACTTTTCTTATACTATTCAAGTTGCCGTATTAAATTTGAAAGAAAATATCTGCGTATCAATCAAACAAAAGAACATGCTCTTATAAGTAAAAGACACAAGAACTAGGTTTAAAGCCTCAATTATTTGAGTTTCCTCTTGTCCAAGATATATCTATATTATGTTATAGTAATTTTTAATTAATGGATGTATGGTTAAAGGTACACGAGAATATTGGAGGGTAACTTTTATCCTTTTTAAAGAGTTTCAACAATGAAAAGAATCTAAATCACGTTCTACAAATACTGTAGTAAAATGATACAGTAAATGTAAAAAAATTAAATATCTTCATGGGCTTATTTAATATTTGACTTATTCTTCCTTTGTACATTGATATAGGCTACTTATTGAGGTATATGGATTAAGTGGAACCTGCAGGCCTATTAAAGATCACTCCTCTTAATCGCCCCACAAAACGGCCAATGAAATAGGATTACACAAAGCCCCACTAATTTCCATAAACGATATTATATTACTCCTAAATTCTATACATGTTTAGAGATTTATCGATAATCCAAAATTATAAATACACGTCGATTTCAGTGTATAATAAGCTGTTCAGTTGAACCTCATACAATTGAAATTAATAACATACACCCAGTACCCTCAGAATCTGAAATTAATTTAGGCCTACCCTACAGTGCAAATTGTTCACTTATAAGCTACAACAATATATAACAATTTTAACAGTTAAGTAAAGTTCTTCCTATTATACAGGCCAGACGACTAAGTTTTCTGAATTTTTAGGCAATTGTCATTCATCCTCTACAGTCCCGAGATCAAATTATGTCAGTAATTTATATTTTTATGCTTAATGAGTTTGGGGCCTATATGGGTCAAAATATAAAATAATTACTATATATATATATATATAGTATAGTATATAGTATATATGTATAGTACATAGTATATATAATATATGTATATATATAATATATGTATATATATAGTATATAGTATATATATATAACCTACATTTATTCTATGGATTAATGCGTGTTATTAATGACCAAAGCAACATATAAGTTGAAGAGATTAAATTTTGCTTTTATGTTGAGGGGATTTAGAGGGTTTTAGGCATAATAAATTGTGATACATCGGATCTATATTTGAGAATTTTTTTAAATTCAAACAGATTAGATATAGAATAATTATGAGCATGCAGTGCAGAATGTATCAAGTATGATACCACCGGCCGTCGATACTTTGACTCGTTCATACAGCGACAAAAAAATCCGAAACCTGATGTATCATATATGACACACGGGATCTGAGAAGGGCAAAGGTCTTCAGTACCCATCCCAGGACTCTTTTTCTTTTCTTTTTTTAATAAATTTTCCTCGATTCTGTTGAGAAACATCACACGAAAATCACAATAATTCAAAATCCCCTAAACGCCAAATTATATTTTACATCACCAGAATTGTATGGATGGCTTAAATTGGTTTATTTATAAGTGAGGTTCAAAACCCTCTAAAGTACTATATACTGCCATGTTGAAAATCAGAGTTAAGTTCAAAAACCCCTCTATCCCACTGCTTTAAACTTCAAAAACACCTCTATATTTGAATGTCGTTTAGGGGCATAGGCGTAACCAGGCCGACCATATGGGGGGTTATGACATCCGAGGGGTCTGGGGGGTATGGAGAGGGGGGTTCGGGGGTCCTCCCCCGGAAAATTTTAAAAATTAAGATGCACAATAACGAGTTTTAAGCTTCCCACGCTTTATAGCCTACTCGTATTAAGTAATTTATAAGCATACTTTAAAAAATTATACAATTTTCCTTTTTTTAATGAATGGGGGGGTTCAAACCCCCCCAACCCCCCCCCCTCGTTACGCCTCTGTTTAGGGGGTTTTGAATTTAGAGGATTATTGTAAGTTAATATTATTATTAACTTACAATAATCCTCTCTACCTACAGCATATTGAAAAAATGTCCACCAAAGACCTAACGTCTTCCATCGTTCTTCCTGGAGCGTGACAAGATAACGAATTTCTCGGTTTTCCGTCACTGGAGATAGATTCTCGGAAGATCTTGTCACCTTTTCTGACGTTCAGATAATTCAACAGAGATTACAACAGATTCTTCAGCTGAACGCTGGGCTGGGTATGGTACAAGAAACACATAAAAAAACAAATGTCTGATACGTTAGCGTGATGTTCCGCCTCGGTGAGAAGAAATGAAAAGACGTCTCGCACACGAACGCACATCGCCACTGTATAAAAGATGGGAGGAAACTCTGAAGCTGTCAGAAACAGTGTTCCTTTTCCAACCAAATACACACAAGCAGGAACAGCATGAAGCACATCGTAAGTAGCCCTAGTGCGGTGTTTTATCATAGGTAATATAACTAGAGGTCCGGATGTTATCACTAAATTTATCTTGAAATTATCCGTATCTCGAGTTATAATTATTGTGAGTACTTTGCGAATAATTAGGGAATAAAGCATGTAATCAATATTTAAAACTACAAAAAAAAAGTGTGCGTGGAACGCCACGTGACATAAGTGAAACTTGTTTTAATTTTTGGATTTTTTCAATGTTGGATTATTGGATTTTTTCAATTTTGGATTGTAGGACTTTTAACATTGGGTTTCTGGACTTTTTTAATTTTGGATTTTTAAAATTTTTGGTCTCTTAATTTTGAAATTTTGGATTTTTTAATTTTGAATTTTTTTTAGTTTTGGATCTTTCAATTTTTTATGTTTAGGATTTAATTTTGGATTTTGGATTTTTTAATTTTAGATTTTAGGATCTTTTAATTTTGGATTTCACCACGCCACTAGCTCGAAGCAGTAATAGCCCCCACTCAAAGCCTGATACTTTTCCCCCGCGCGGTCCCGTAAATATTTATAATTTTTTAAAAATATTTTTAATATTTTTATTTTTTAATTTAGGATTTTTGGATTTTTTAATTTTGGATTTTTGGATTTTTTAATTTTGGATAAGCCTAATCATTGAGTTGATTGTTTTCTGAGCAGTCAGTTCCGTCACAGCCCAACTAATTTCGTGATGATTTTGGGTTAGCTCTCGATTTACTCCTAGCGCGGCTAAAGAAGTTTCACTTCAAAAATCGTTATTTGTGTCATTGTAGGCGAGTTAGCCGATGGCGAGACAATAGATAATTATATTGTAGCCATGGTTGCGCTGAGTGCAGACATTACCAACATTTTTTTTATTATGTAAATCAGCTGTCTTATTTTTAATGGGGGGAAGGTAGGCCTACACTTTTGAGGGTAAAACAATTAACTTTTCAAATTAATTTTTTCCCTGTGGCACACACGTTTCTGTGCAATTTGGTGAAATAATTTTTGCTATATGTATAATATTTCCGGAGTTATGGCCATAAGTGTTGATGGACGTCATACTTCACCATACATAAAATTATATACATTCATGACTTTCATATCTCCTCCTCATGTGCAGCATAAACACCCGATCACTGTGTTGAATGATTTGTTATTTTTGGTCAAGGAAGCTACTGACATGAAGATATTTCGAGTTTCAGAATTTACTTGGAAACAAGTAGGCCTACATGTAGTTGCGAAAAGTGATAATGATAAAACGATAAAATTATGACGATGGGCACTTGTGATTGGTTGAAGTTCTGCTTATTCTTATCCCGGATTGGTCACTGATTCATGAGCTAAATAATCACTTTTATTTGTTCGATCTCCGGTACCTCCTCGGATTTTTCTGAGGTAGGGAGGTCTGGAAAGGGGTGAACTGAGCCTCGTGATTCAAATTGAGGAGCTACTTGATAGAGAAGTAGCGGTCATGGAAACCACCATTAACGGCCGTGGGTGTCGGCATGCTGACCACATGCTCCCCAATCCTGCAATCTGTCTATGGTAGATGACGCAGCGGTGGATGGTAGGCCTTTTCCCTTCAGGGATGTAGTGTCACGGAGCTTAGTTTTTAGTTTAGTGACGTAGCTTCATACAACATACGAATGTCAGAATTACATTCTGATATCCCCTGAAATCTGATCGTAAAATCCTTTTCTTGTAATTTTCGGAAGCCCTTTGACATCAAGCACTATAGATTGATTAGCCTAAGCTAGGAAAATGAGAATGTAATGAGAGGCAGTTCACACTATCACCACTCCAATAATTTATTTGAAAAATAAATATGGTGTGATAGAAGTCTAAATATGTTGCCTATATTGTTGTATACTCATTACTAACAAAATTATATTAGTTGTAAACTTTGATAGGATGTGTATTGGTGTATTAATTAATGATCTATTTTTAGCCGTTCATTTTATTAAAAGATTAGTGATATTTTATTTCTCCATGACTTAAGAATAACTAACCGTCGGTCAGGTAATGCCACGGAATGCCATGATCGTATCAAGCCACTCCTTAATGTGAGCTTTCTCTTACCCAACTTTCTTTATGAGCTTCAGATATAATATTCCGGAAGACCTATAAGCCTATTCATTTCTAGGTACCCGTTTCTATAACAGCTATTTTCAAGTGGGGACTAAAAAAACGTTCAAAAATTTAAATTATATTGCTCCCAGTGCAGTGGAAATAATTTCCCGGACACTAAGGTATTACCTGGACGTGAAAAAGCCGAGGAATTTTGTCTAGAGGCGTGGAGTTCTTTTACGTGCCGTAAATCTACGACATGGGCTCCCCAGCTTAATGTCCCTCCAGGAGGACTCCTTGCCCAGATTTTTTTACGTTCTGAAAAATCCATCGATAGCGGCCGGATTTGATCCCGCAACCTTTGAATCTAGAGGCGGGAAAATTAGAATTGTAGGTATTTGTATTACATAAACAGGTTAAAATGGTGCTTCCCTTATACTAATCTTGAAGAGCATAACCCTGTGGCGCTGTGGAGACAGCAGTGTGATGCATTTCGGTATTAGGTATACACCATCAGACTTTTCGTGATGAATAAGTCTATTTTCGACTTAATATTAAGACCTTAGCCCGCAAGCACTCAAGGTCTTTACTTATTTTTCATTTCTTGAGAATTAATTCATCAGGCAGCTAAGTATGATGTAAGACTTTCTACATATGATGCGGCTACCTGCACATGCACAACGTATCTATCGCCGACCAGATTAAAATAGTTCTAGTTTATAAGGTTAGTACGTACTTCGTCTCTGTTTTCCTCGATTCTTTTAGAATATAGGCTACCTCCTAGGCGAGTATCAAAATCTACTATAACTTATAAAGAAAGGAGGCCTAGTCTCCACTTGAAAATACTTCCAGAAGCACTGCAAGAGTCCTACGCAAAGAAAACGCCACATAATAATATGCTTCTAAATAGTGCTAAGAATTTCCGCCTAATATACCACTGCTATATAATACAAGCAACAGCTGGAGGTTGAAGAAAAATTAAGTACAAGAAAGAACAGAACACGCTTATGAGTAGGGATGGGAATTTTTCGCGATCGCGAATTTAACGATTTTTATTAAGAACTGTATTAGGAATGATAACTAGCTTCAACATACACAACAGTACCCTGAAAAATGCTTTTTGAACTCGCGAATTGATGCGAATTTCGCATGAAAGTGCGAATTTTGCATGAAAATGCGATTTTGGCGCGAATTTTTACTTTAAAATGCGATTTTGGCACGAATTTTTACTTTTTTACGATAAAGAGGCCGAAAACGAAAATTATTGAAAACTTGCTGAACGCTAAAGTATCGCATTTATCTTAATATAAGCCGCACTTTTTTCCTAGATTAAGCCCAGCAAAATGAGCCTGCGGCTTAAAATCGCGTACAAGTGTTTTTTAGGCAGAAATTGTAAAATTGAGCACAATATAGCCGGTTGATCCATTGTAGCTGGTTCTCCTCCAAGCACCACCATCTATCGATTATCTCGAATCTTCAGGACAATCGATATATTAATCGATTTAACATCGAAAACGTATCGATTTTAATCGAAGCAGCGTAAAAATGCGTTTCAAGTGATGTTTTGCATATTTTGGGCATTTTTGATAGCGGTATTACAGAATATTATGCATTGAGCTGTTCATAAGTAAAAAAATGCCGTAACGTATGGGAATGTGAATAAAGGCAATTTTGAACTGATGGTAACTGAAAGTGCAGTTATGAAGAATAGAAAAATCGCGCGAAATTCAACACTGAAAGTCATATGAAGTGTAAAGTACTGATTTCTGTTTTCTTTATCGTCAGTTTTATTTAAATATATTAAATAAAATTAGAATATCATAACTTAAGTCAGCTGATACTTTCTTTTTCTTATTTCAGGCCTATTTCGGCTAAGAAATGTGTTACTTTAATATTATGAATATGAGGCAATTTATTTTTTCACTATGGGGTTAATTTAATTATTTTCCCTTTACTTTATTGCTAAAAAGGCAGGTGTGGCTTAAATTCAGGGGCGGCTTATATTCGTATAGATATCTTCATATTGTGTTTTTACAACCTCTTTGGACTTTTACCGCAAGACGTCACGATCGACCTTCAGTTTGAAAAATAACTTTGTATTGTATTTTTACAAGCTCTATCGATTATTAGGATTAGTATTAGTATGACGTATTTAGTTCTCTTAAGGCCGGTATTCATAGTCGCAATAAGTCGTACTTATATCCAAGTCGAACTTTAATCTCGTCTTAAGTTGAGTTTCTGACACAAACAAGTCGGACTTATGACGTACCGGTATTTACTTTATAAAGTCAGACTTGACAAAGTCGAGCTTATTGGTATTCATAGTCACTAAAGTACGACTTATTTGTCGAAATAAGTCGTACTTTATCAAGTCAAGGGTCCCCCTGACTTATTTCAGTTTAAGCCAGAACCATGGACAGTAATTTTGAGGATCTTGGCGAGGTATTAGAATAAACTCGTTCCCCAAAGCGTTATTTGCGAAACATGATGAATCTATTCAGATTCTACAGTGACAATGAATTTAAAAAGAGATCTCGTTTCAAGAAGACACAATTTTGGAAATATCTTTCATCGGTATTTCTCTCTGATGGTATTTCAAATCGGCCCAAAGCTTCCTAAGGTATATTCAATATTTCTAGAACTCAGTTAATATCGAAATAAATACATAAACGTGCCGGTCTTAATTCAGAACAATGTCCAAGCTAATATATACACAGAATATTGTCAAGAAACTATTGATCAGCTTACTTACACGCTGCATAATATGACTGGATGAATTGAATCCTTTGTTTACAATGAACAGCGCCGTCTGTATGTTTTATATCACAACAGCGAAATACGTACTCAGTCGGCTTTGCTTTACATAAAATCTGAAAAAATCTTAAACACGATTGGCTAATTCAATTGCTACGACAGTGAACGCATGATTTTTCATATTATTGAGTTCGACTTTAATGCGTGGAATAAGTAGAGCTTTACGAAGTCAGACTTAATAAAGTACGACTTTAAAGAAGACTATGAATACGAAAAACATATAAGTCGACTTGTCAAATAAGTTCAGCTTTATAAAGTCAGTTCTTAAGTCGCCGACTATGAATACCGGCCTTAGAGTTTGGCATCGTTTTGGTTTTGTTTTATGATAAGACCTCACGTGATTGTCGTGATTGTTGCTGTGAAAATTGTCGAATAATAAAACGTATGCTTTCCTGTGAATCTGCTATAGTTTTGAAAGTACCGAAAAGTTCAATTGAACCCACCGAATTTCACATTTCAAAGTACCGCTTTCTTCGGTTTGAAAACACCGAAAAATTCCTATCTCTACCTATGAGTTAAATGTTTAAATATTTATTTGGCTGCTATAAATTTAAGTAGATAGTTTAATATCATTAATTAGGAATTATGAAACGTAACTTATTGCCCAAAATGGGCTGTAGTCTGGCAATAGTGAGCTCAGTGTTCGCTATAAAACTGATATTTATAAATTGGTAAAAAGTTGTTTGTACTGTTTGTTAAACATCGTTGAAAGCCCGTATATATGAATAGAGTACGCTTAATATGGGGGAAAAGTTAATGAGGTAGTTTTTAGGATTACAATGTAATAATTGGTAAAGAAATGTAGAATTGAATAGAGAACACATAATAGGGGCTGAAATATATAACAGGTGAGTTGGTCTTACTTAAAAAGTTCTCTTAGTTCTACAACGTTTGCGTGCATAGTATGCTAAATTTGGTCAATGAATGTAGACTTACATACAGATCAAGTAATAGGGGTTGAATATTTGAGGGGTGATTTCTACCAAAATTAGATTTTCCTAAAATTTGCTCCTCGTTCTATAGGTTATGTGTGTAAAATATGAAAATGTATCAAAAAACGTACATTTAATGAAGGTTATAATTAAAATAAGGGATAAACATGTAAGGGGTGGTTCTTTCAAAATTAGTTTTGCCTAAAATTTCTACTGGCTCTATAGGTTCTGTGTATAGTTTTAAGAAAGGTTCATATAATAGGGGTTGAAACACTGAAGGGATGGATTCTACCAAAATTAGTTTAGCCTAAAACATTTTCTTGGTTCTATAAGGTCTGTGTGCAACATCTGACAAAAATTACTCAAAGAATTTGTTTCAAATAAAGATTATAAATAGGGGTTGAAACAGTTAAGGGGTGGTTTCTACCAAAATTAGTTTTGCCTAAAATTTATTCTTGTATTTATAAGGTTCTTTGTATGTGACTATGATAAAAATTGGTCGAATATTGTAGATTTAAATGAATGCCATATAATAGGGTTTTTAAAATCTAAAGGGCGGTTTCTTCCGAAATTACATTCCCCCCCAAAATGTCTTGGTTCTATAAGGTCTGGGTGTAAAGTTTGGTAAATATCGGTCAAATAATGTTGATTTGTATGAAGAAGATATTTCTCATGGGAATTGAAAATAAGGGAATTTTAATTTTTAATGTTTCCTATCATTTTTTACTGGTAGAAGAGTGCATGCGTGCAAAATTTTATACTAATCAGTAAAAAATTGCTCATTCCGTTAAATGACTCACCGCACCCAGAAGGGACGGATTAGGGAAGTGTTTGGGATTGATTTAACACTACAGTATTTTGGTTGACCAATGAGAAACGTGTGTATCAAGTTTCATCAGAATATCTCCATTTGTTGAATCGTTTTTCTTGACCCAACCCACAACCGCACCTAGTGTTTTTACTCGACTAATAAGAAACATGTACATCAAGTTTCATGAAAATCGCTCCAGGGGGTTGGAGCCGTATGATCTTGGATCATACACACATACATACATGCATACATATACGCTGAATTTTATGTATATAGACTGGACGAGGAATACTATTTGGAATCTCTTTAATTGAAGCAAATTATTCTGCAGTTATTAAATTTTCTTTATGTTATACGCATATGTTATAATATCTTACGTAATTTGAAGGACTAATATAATAATTTCTTCTGTGTTTAGATATTATCGGCGTTCACCGTCATCTTCATATCACCACACATCAACACTATAATGGTACCTGTAGATCCTACCGACGAAAAGAAAGATTTGAAAACTGCCGCTAGCAATGTTGGAGACCTTGAAATAAGTAGTGTACTTACGAAAGGAAGCAGCGAAGAATGGAAACCCATGCAAGGACACGGAAAGGTTGTCATTAATGGCAAAGGAGAGACAATTCTTGATGGTAAGAAAGAAGTGAAAAACGATGGTCACGAGACGACGACTATCAGCCACAACGAGCCAAACCCTGGCCAAAAGAAAGAGATTACTTGGATAAAAATTGAATCAAATCCGAAAGGTTTTAAGAATTTATTCATCCCTGTGAATGAAGAAGAAAGTCTGGGTAGCCATAGAGGACAGGCTACAACGAACCATAACAAGTTTAGGCTAGTCATTCACAAGTTTAGGCACGATGGACACGAAGAACCAAGCTTCGAAAAGTACAAAGAGCTGCGTATAGGACAAGAACGCTTGAGACAAGGAAGCCATAAGGTTCTTGGTCATCATGATCACCTGACACTAAGGGATGGAAAGGTATTTTTAGTTCAAACTGGTGATGTTGTAAGACACATTGGTGGCCATGATCATATAAGGCTAGGCAGATACAGATCATTAAGTCGTGAACATCACAAGCAACCCGTATTAGGAGGCCAAGAAATGGATTCCATGGGAAGCCATAGTTTGCTGAATTTGAGAGCCCTTGATCAACTCAGCGCTGGTAGCCATAAAATAAGTCAAGAAGATATTAAACTTCTAAGCCAGATGAACCATAAAGAAACTAGCCTGACAGATCATGAAGGATTAAGCCTAGCGAATGAAGAATTTGTTTTAGATAAAGGGCACGGAGATGAAAGACATGTGAAAGCAGTGACGATCACCAAAGAACTGAGAGTCCCAGTGCCGCAACCATTTCCAGTGCCTGTTGAGAAGAAAGTGTTCTACCCCATCAAAGTACCGTATGAAGTCAAAGTAGAGAAACCATTCGCTGTCCATGTGGATAGGCCGTTTCCTGTATACATAGAGAAGCGAGTACCGGTAGCAGTAGAAAAGACAGTTCCTTATCCTGTGAAAGTTCACGTGAAAGTGCCTGTTCCTGTGCATCATGCAGTGGCCATACCCAAACCTGTTCCTGTGGAGGTCCCCATTTCTCATCCATATCCTGTAGAAGTTCCTGTAATTTTCGAGAAGAAAGTTCCCGTGTACGTGAAAGATCATCACCTTCAATCTCAGGGTGAAAAGAGGTAAATTTCGCTGGTGAATGATCGCGCTGAAATGGTTTAAAAGAACTGGAGGAAGGATTTTCTAGAACTGTCAGAAGATCTAAATAATGTCTTTATCGTTTACATCTAAGGAAAGGGAGCTAATATGATCTTCCGTAGATTCCATAGCAAACTTTGTAATATATGTAAATACATTTTATAACAATTTAGTAGTGTGTAAATAAAACCTTAGGCAGTCTGGAAAAACAGTTATCGTACTTAGGCAACTCCGTGGTGCGGTTTGTGCAGTGCTGCGCTACAGATTGGAGGATGAGAATTCGATCCCCGAAGAAATTATTTTTTCAAATGGCGTAACTTTTATGATCGGATTATGGCTCTGGGATCGGCTCAGCCTCTAACAGATATGTGTACTGGAAGCAATTAAGGAAATAGTGATGGGAACGACATTGTAGGTACTCCTGAAAGGATGAAGAATCCTATCACGGTCTTCATGCCTGAATTCTATTCTGTCGTGTGCCGAATTTATGAAAAGCCAGGAGAATCAACCACAAGGCCTATATAATGAAAAGCTATTTACTTATTCTACTAATTATTCAGAAGTTTATTAAGGTAAGCATAATGCAGTCTTCCTTCGTACTGTGTTTGATATTTTTTACTTTAGGGCCCATCATCAGATCGTTGATCATTTAGCTGGTCCTGTTTCTTTATTAATAAAGACATTTCGAAAGAAAACCTTCTAATTATTTATCCATATTTTAAGTGAAACCCAAATGGTAGTTTATTACAGTTAATTGCATACATAATTGGATATATGTTCCAGTTAAGATTTTCTTGACAAATTGCTTTAAAAAATTGTTTCACAGTAGTTGTCCACTCGAGAACATATTCTAGTTCTCCTTACCTCAGAAATATCTGAGGAGGTAATGTGTATTGAATCCGTGCCTTCACACAGGCGTACAAAATTAAGAAGATCTGAATATAAATTTGGGAGAATTCTCAATTCATATCAGCTACGCGAAAGCTAAAATAAAACATTTCAAATCTGAGGAAATGTCCAATAACAGCCACGATGCAAGACTAAGTGCCTCTTTTCACATACTGTAGACCTAATTCGAAAATGCTGGACCAGCGATACTAATTTGTTTACAAGAGATGATAACAAGGAATAAATTAACATGTTAGTAAACAATAAAATCAGGTAGGCCTAAACTGAAGATGCTTTTGTTTAATCAGTGATAATTGCAATTATGATATGCAGAACAAAAGTTTTTTTTAAAAATCAATTTCAGAGTTACACTCCAGATCTATTCATTAAGCAGGGCTTACGGAAGAACAAAGGTCTAGATTAATAAGCATATTTGAAGGAATATATGGGTAGTGTTATTTGTCAAAGCTACCTGTATTACAACTTCCAAAGCCGTATGTTCGAGATTTGAACCCAGGACTTCTTACCTAGGTCACCTCGCTTTGACTGGTTTTTTGTGTAACACTGTAAAACAGACATGGGCAAACCCCTATCCATTGACACGCAACCCGTAAACTTTTGTCAAGTTACACATAGTTCGAAAAGAACGGATAGATGGAGACACAAGCAGACAATAAGTGCAGTGGCGGTTGCTCATTCTTAGGGAAACACTAATTTCACTTTTAAATGTACACTACAAGAAACAAATAATACAAACAATCTTGTATTTTTAATTATTCTTTTACCTGTGCAAATATTTCATTATACAAAGACTTAGAATGTGTCATAACGCCTTTCCAATCTGAACTGTGTCGCGACCCGTCACTGCTTGCAAATAGAGTATGACTCATGGATGGAAATAATCCACCACGTACACTGAATGTCCGCAATGCCATCTTGTGTGTTATGCGGGAAGGTCAAGAACCACAAGTGGTTCGCGAACCATGTATGCTGTAAAACAATATGATGCCATGAAAATTTGTTTGCATTTGATAAATTCTCTCTAATACATTACCATAAAATATAAACTAAATTGGGAATTACTCCGGTACCGGTCAACCGATTTAGTCCAATATCAACAGGCTTCTTCCCATGGACGTTATAAATACGTGTATCAAGTTTCATGAAAATCCGATAAAGCGTATTTGAGTTATGGCGTGCAAAGGCACACGGTCAGACGAACAGACATTTTCACAATCTCATAAAGTACATTCCGGCACTTAATAATAATAATAATAATAATAATAATAATAATAATAATAATAATAATAATAATAATAATAATAATAATAATAAATAAGCTTCAGTTACAAGTACATTTTTAAGTGCCACACCGTTCCATACATAAACTAGTTTAATAAGAGACCTTAAACTAATTTTCTCTCTCCATGCACTGTAACAAATGCTTGCACAATGAACGAGCTTGGAAGTGCAAGAAACCACGTGTAACAGTTTATAGACATAAGTTTCAGCAAGCCAGTGATTGGAAATAATAACGAAAGTGTTGGATGTTTTAACAACTGTAACTGATTCATGATAAGATCTGGTGAGATGAGTATCTGAGTGTTAATTCACGAAGCGTGACTCCACTAATGAGTGCAATTCATTCGGGTGATGGTTTTCAATTACACTGCTTCTGCATGTGTTACCAAATACAGCTTGGTCACGTCTTCAACCCGTTCCACTCTCTCATGTAACTTTACAGCCGAAGAACAGTTAACACATCATACATGAACAGACAAAGAAGTCTCACGTTGTTAATTACAATATTAATTACCAGCTGGTTTTACGTCCTTTCTTTCTTTCTTTCTTTCTTTCTTAATCGTAGTTTTACCTCTCCCTTTTAGGATTTAAGCGACCCCAGCCGCCCGGGCCTTACAGGGCCGCAACCTGTCGGGAGAGGGATTATCTTTGGATCACATACATACTTTTTTTGACCAGACAAGGGCATGGAGGGCCTCCCCGGACGAGTGATCACCCAATGCCGGGGCCACCTCCGAGACAACACGAACACATAGGAAGAGACACACCATTCACACACACACACACACACTCTCTCTCTCAGAACAAGGCGAGGATGGGGATGAAGATGATAATGACGATGATATCCGGGGACCACAAGGGCCTAAAGTTACCCGACATTTGTCTCACAGGTGAGGAAAACCCCGGAAAAAACCTCACCTAGGTAACTTGTCCCGACCAGGAATCGAACCCGGGCCTGCTGCGTGAGAGGAACTGACGCATCCTCTGAGCCACAGCGGGTGAAAATATGTTTCGCACGGTTTTCAGCCATCCTTATTAGTCCAGTAACTTTGTCGCCTGAAAGCATGGGGTAGTATGCGTCAAATCCGGTAGTTCTGATTTTTTTGCAGACTTGTTTATGATGTTGGCCTAATGAATAATCCAAGTTTGTGACCTCGAGCGCCGAACGCAACTTTGTCAAAAATCGAAAAAACCGCGAAAAAATCGTGTTTTTTTCAAATTTTGGCGATTATAACCCTAAATGACTAGTTTCTGAAAAAACTTTCTTAGGACGTTTTTAAAGTAGACTAAATTTTCTACAATATGATACTAGAACTGTCTCTGTAGACCCAATAGTTTCCGAGATTAAGCCTTTCAAAGTTTATCATTTTTTTCGAACTTAGCAATTTTGCTTCCGAGCCTACCGAAGCACAGTGCACAGTGGTCCGAAATTCCAATCTAGGAGGAAAAAACTATACTTATAACTTTTACTATTACTTTTATGAAAGTAATTGAATTTTCGAAAGAAAATGCCATGTCTAATTGTATGAATAATAAAAAATAAATTAAATACATAAAAAAATTAATGAAATATATTCAATAATATAATTTTTTAATGGAAACATAAATTATTTCAAAAGTACTAAATACGTTAAATTCAATTGATATTTCTCAGATAATAAACAAAAAGTAGCTGCGCTAAATTGCGCAATGTTTATAAAATACATTTTTTATTTGTTTTAAGGTTGCTCCGTTACTCATCGCGTGATTTTATAAAAATTAAAGTCAAGCCCGCACACTCAGATTAGTGATTTAGTGACACACCTGTAGCACGTTTTTAACCTACCCTAAGTTTTTTTCTTTTTTTATTTATTTCAGTTGTTGACTGGCTTGCTGCCCATCACGTGAGTGCCGTTTGAACTCAAAATCTACAGAATGTCGCATCCCAGTCCCAGCGTGGGTTTGTGTTTTATCTGCAAGGAGACTTTAAGTGAAGGTGAAGTGCGCCTAGTGAAGGAAAGAGGTGAAAAAAACCCTTATTGCGTCGAGTATTTCCCTTAAGAACATAGAAAATCAGCGTTTATTGAAGGGTGTAAATGAGATATATGTGCACAGTGCTTGTCAGATAAAATACAACAATTCGAAGTTGATCAAAGCAGCTGTTAGCAGTGGAAAATCAAATATTACGCCATCAAGGGCCACAAGATTGTTGCACTAAGAGATAACGTTTCCGCATTAATGACATTGTTCCGTTTTTCTTTCTTTCTGCCACCCGGAACTCTTCAGTTATTTTGTCTCCACATAGACAACAGTATTCTCTGAAATTGGACTGCTCAGAGACTGATCTCGTGGCCCTTGATGGCGTAATATTTGATTTTCCACTGCTAACAGCTGCTTTGATCAACTTCGGATTGTTGTACAGTATGTCCACGCTAGAGGGATCGAGAAGTAAATGCTCGCCAGTTAAAACGAGATAAGGATTTTGCTTCATTCTGCATATGACAGGAAAGGGAAACTCTCCGAGATTGTGCAACAATGTTTTCAGACCCCTCCACGCGCATGCGCGTCAAGAACTTTCATCTTGAAAGAAAGCCAGGCGCCATTCAGTAGTCGATCGCACAGTGGAAAACATGTGGGAAAACATGTGGAAAACATGTGGAAAGCATGTGGGATATGTTAAGGACGTTGTTTATCAAGGAGAAAGACCAAGAAATTTGCAGGAACTGAGGGGCCGCATCACAAATGCAGTAGCGCTTGTGACTCCACAAATGCTAGAGAACACTTGGCGGGAAGTTGAATACCGTTTAGATGTGTGCAGAGCCACAAAAGGTGCACATATCGAGTTGTATTGAACATCATCTGAAACTCGGTCAGTTTGAATCAAGTAACAGTACAAGTTTATGTTACCAATACATTCTGTTCACTAGACATTATCACTTATTGATAGACGAAAGCTCTTGACGCGCATGCGCGTGGAGGGGTCTGAAAACATTGTTGCACAATCTCGGAGAGTTTCCCTTTCCTGTCATATGCAGAATGCAGCAATATCCTTATCTCGTTTTAACTGGCGAGCATTTACTTCTCGATCCCTCTAGCGTGGACACCCTGTATTTTATCTGACAAGCACATATATCTCATTTACACCCTTCAATAAACGCTGATTTTCTATGTTCTTAAGGGAAATACTCGACGCAATAAGGGTTTTACACCTCTTTCCTTCACTAGGCGCACTTCACCTTCACTTAAAGTCTCCTTACAGATAAAACACAAACCCACGCTGGGACTGGGATGCGACATTCTGTAGATTTTGAGTTCAAATGGCACTCACGTGATGGGCAGCAAGCCAGTCAACAACTGAAATAAATAAAAAAAGAAAAAACTTAGGGTAGGTTAAAAACGTGCTACAGGTGCGTCACTAAATCACTAATCTGAGTGTGCGGGCTTGACTTTAATTTTTAAAAAATCACGCGATGAGTAACGGAGCAACCTTAAAACAAATAAAAAAATGTATTTTATAAACATTGCGCAATTTAGTGCAGCTACTTTTTGTTTATTATCTGAGAAATATCAATTGAATTTAACGTATTTAGTACTTTTGAAATAATTTATGTTTCCATAAAAAATTATATTATTGAATATATTTCATTAATTTTTTAATGTATTTAATTTATTTTTTATTATTCATACAATTAGACATGGCATTTTCTTTCGAAAATTCAATTACTTTCATAAAAGTAATAGTAAAAGTTATAAGTATAGTTTTTTCCTCCTAGATTGGAATTTCGGAACACTGTGCACTGTGCTTCGGTAGGCTCGGAAGCAAAATTGCGAAGTTCGAAAAAAATGATAAACTTTGAAAGGCTTAATCTCGGAAACTATTCGGTCTACAGAGACAGTTCTAGTATCATATTGTAGCAAATTTAGTCTACTTTAAAAACGTCCTAAGAAAGTTTTTTCAGAAACTAGTCCTTTAGGGTTATAATCGCCAAAATTTGAAAAAAAACACGATTTTTTCGCGGTTTTTTCGATTTTTGACAAAGTTGCGTTCGGCGCTCGAGGTCACAAGCTTGGATTATTCATTAGGCCAACATCATAAACAAGTCTGCAAAAAAATCAGAACTACCGGATTTGACGCATGCTGTGATGTATAAAGTTACTGGACTATATTTATGGGGGCAATATTTAGTAAAGAGAAAAGAATATTAAGAACGATTAAATACGAGTAATTCAACCCGAGAAACATCAAGAGCAATAGAAGATACTTTTACATACTTTTACATACATAGTTATCTACATCCACTTTGAACGTCTTCTAGCACTACCCACTAAGAATCCCCTCATACTATAACCCCTGGGTTTAATGTACGATTGGGGATTCTGGTTAACTTACCACACCTTTCTTGATTATTTTACTCTTGATCTATTTCCTAATTTTTCTCATCCGCTTCTCTCTCATTTTTCCTAAATACTCCCCTATATTCCTAGTCTTTTTTTCTCCTCTGAATTTCAACATCTACATCAAGAGGAAGTAATCGTACTTCTTTTACTCATGCCTGTCGTTTTTCCAGAGTTTGAATCTGTTTATGTGTTTATTTTTGCTGTATTATTTCAATATTTGACCTCTGTGTGTATGCTATTACAAAAAATATATATAAAAAGCCAGAGCAATGTCGTCTGTGCTACAAAATGAGTAGGCCTATGATTAAGTATGGCATAAGAGATTATACTTAGTTTCTGGAAGAAACATTGCCCAAAGCTTTAGCGAGACTTAAATAGCATTGGGCATTCATACTTTCATACATTCATAAGTGTAAGCTATGTTGCTATAAAATGTATATTTCTTTAAATATATTATTGAAATTTAATTTATGAAGAATATATAAGGAAATTCAAAGCCAGATGTCATAGTACTTAACGGAAGAATACTGGGTATATTGAAAGGTTCTGCCTAACCTTAAATAAGTTCAACCAATCGTTCATTGCCATTAACCATTTCTAGAGCGCTACACTTTCAGGAAAATAAGGCTCTAACACCAAAACAGAAATTGCAAATTGTTTTGCATTACTTAGGCACTGGGACAGCTTATCACAGCACAGCTGACATGCTTGGAATTTTAAAAGCAAATTTAACGTTGAGTAACATAGAACATGTCTTTATATTTGACCATACATATCTGTAATCTTCAACGTATACATGTTGCTAAAGTGTAATCACGGATTTCTCCCTTGTTTTCCCAATGTTTCTTATTAAAAACTGAAAAGGCTACAATGATACTGTTTTATGTTTCTATTTTCTTTCCCGACCATATTTTCACACAATAAAAACTGATCTCTTATGGAAAAGGCCCTAGATAGAGAAAGATAGGATCTTTTGTTTCACCAGTAGGCCATGAAATATTGATATTGTGGTTTGTGTTCATTTTAACTGATATTGATTTTTAATGATTATGATATTAGGTGAAATAGTGGAGGTGAGTGACTACCTTCCCGGGTATAAAAACTATGTTCGTCCAGAACAGCTCTATCAGTTTGGTACTTTTTGCGACAATCGGAACAGAGATTAACCATTACATTGTTATAAGTAGGCCTATATTTCTAAGCAATTCAGTAACAACAGTTTCAGATGCCACAGGGACAATTTAAAAGTATTGGCTATTATTTCAAAAGTATTGTATAATACCATATATTACAATGAAATGTGTTGTAAACATATAATAATTCTTTAATTCTAAAGGATCCCATTATGCTTTTGTTTTTAAATAAAGATTTTTGATACTTTAACCAAGTTGAAGAAAATGCAGGTAACATTATCTGTTAAGAAGTGTTTTATTTCATTTATATGTTCCTTTTACGTAGTGGCATAATGCGAACGAATTGGCCGCCCTATGGCTGAGTGGTTAGATCGTATGCATTCCATCGCTAGAACCCGGGATCGAATCTCGGTGGATCTATGTGAAATTTGAAGTGAACAAAATAAGTTCGGAGCAAGTTTTCTTGGGATACTCCCATTTCCCCTGTCAAATATCATTCCACCGTTGCGTCGTTCATCAGAATATGACCATTTGGTTGCAATAAAGGAATTATTAAAACTTGAACGAAAATCAGTACAATAGTAATAGGCCTACAGTTCATGTTCATGCGATCTGTTTATTTTGCAAGTTGCTGATTCTCCTTTTACTAAAACAAGGTTTCTCTTGGCTGTTCACTTAGTTAATTCCTACGATGCTACCAAAGTTCAATCTAGCAGAGCAGGCTTATTCAGTTTCTAAAAAGTAAGAATTTCTAGAATCCTATAGAATGCAATGGGGAGCTAATGGACTGACATTACTATTCCACTGAATACGGCATTCACGAAAGAGACTTGAAATAACTCAGTGTGACAAACCTAGTTCTTAATGTTTTTATAGCAATGAAACTTTTCATCCTTCAGAAATTACAATACTGTATGTCTTTAAGCTGACAAAATACAATGTAGATACTTTTAACATGTAACTTGCGATTGGTCCACCACTGTGGCGTAGGGGATGCGTTCGCTCCTCTCATGCAGCGGGCCCGGATTCGATTCTCGGTCGGGACAAGTTACCTGGGTGAGGTCTTTTAACCTGTGAGACAAATATCAGGTAACTTTAGGCCTTTGTGGTCCCCGGATATCGTCTGGTAGTCATTATCATCTTCATCCCATCCTGCCTTGTTCGGAGTGAGTGAGTGTGTGTGTGTGTGTGTGAATGGTGTGTCTCGTCCTATGTGTTCATGTTGTCTCGGAGGTGGCCCCGGAATTGGCCTGATCACTCATCCGGGGAGGCCCTCTATGTCCTTGTCTGGTCTGGTCGATTTATCGACTCGATTCAAGGACTGTTCATTCATTAAAAATGCCGTGATCATATGGCTGACAGAATATTGTCTACAAAGTAAGAAAAGAATAATTATTTACAAAATCCGTTACATTTTACTCATGGAATAGTCTTAATAAATTCTACTCGGAATACCTATGACAAATGCTTCAGTTGGTTAACTTAAGCTCAGGTTAAAGTTCAGAATTGTGACTTCTATTACGCCCAACTGGAGTAGAGAATACTTTCGCAGATTATTGTGCTTTGCATTTCGAACAGTGGAATTGTCCTTGCTTTAAAAATAATATTCCAGCTGATGGGGACCCTTGTTAACCCTGCTTATTGGACCGAGACAGCGAATAATAGCCGCAGAGTTCAAGTGGACATAAAGGCCTCTTCCATTATGTGTAAACAATGTGTACACAAGATCATGGCTGCGTGCGCAACTTTATAGCCTTCCTCTCATTGTACACAGTAATACAATTAGCTATTCTTCTCTTACAGCTTCTGTGGAAAATGATCGAGACTGATGCTTTGATCACATTTGCCATTCTACATCAAATGAACAGGTAAACAAACAAACAATCAAGAATATAGGAGAAAACAATGGCTGTGTGTATTGGTGTCCATTCTTGATTGCGTTAACAAAGTTTTTATAATATTTGAATACTTGATGCTGCAAAATAGGATTACCTTTGGTGAACCAGACGGCCTTTTCGCACTATTTTAGTGCATCAGCGGTTTCCGAACTGCTACCGCTGATGATGCACTAAAATAGTGCGAAACGGCCGTCCGGATCACCAAAGGTAATCCTAGTTTGCAGCATCAAGTATTCAAATATTATAAAAAGAAAATAACAGCTTACTGTCCCTTGGCACTCTGTAGGTTATCATTAAGGCTCGGAAGTCAATGCTCTATCAGATGACGAGATATGCATAAAAATATGCTCCGAAACTAATGAAGTATACTCTTTTAAGTAATTTAAGAGTTTAAGTTTGGGTGTAACGCCAAGCTTGCTAACCACTCGACCACTAAATTGGAAATTCTCTTCAGATTCCCTCTGTATTTTACCATCAGTCTCAGCATTGTGGAGTTTACCAGAAACCTTATTCATGGTTATATACGAATTTTACACGCAAATTATCTTATTGAAAGGGAGATGCCGTGTTTTGATTACCAAAAACTGAAGAGTTTTGAGTTTGGATCTAACGCAAAGCATGCTAATCACTCGACCACTACTTTGGAAATTCTCTTAAGATTTTCCATGTATTTTACCATCAGTCTCAGCATTGTGGAGTTTACCAGAAACCTTATTCATGGTTAAATAATAATTTTACTCGCAGATTATCTTATTGAAAGGGAGATGCCGTGTTTTGATTACCAAAAACTGAAGAGTTTTGAGTTTGGGTCTAACGCCAAGCATGCTAATCACTCGACCACTACTTTGAAAATTCTCTTAAGATTTTCCATGTATTTTACCATCAGTCCCAGCATTGTGGAGTTTACCAGAAACTTTATTCATGGTTAAATAAGAATTTTACTCGCAGATTATCTTATTGAAAGGGAGATGCCGTGTTTTGATTACCAAAAACTGAAGAGTTTTGAGTTTGGGTCTAACGCCAAGCATGCTAATCACTCGACCACTACTTTGGAAATTCTCTTCAGATTCCTCTGTACAGTTTTTTACCATCTGTCTCAGCATTGTGGAGTTTACCAGAAACTTTATTCATGGCTATAGCCTATACGAACAGAACGCATATTATCCTGTTGAAAGGGAGACTCATCGAGGTTTGTGGTATCTGCTTGGAATACTGTAAACGTGCTGTGGTTCTGCATAGAAATAATCAAATCCCACCTCTCCTGTAATGATCAGGTATTGCATTATATTTGGAGCAGTCAGTGGATAAAATCGTTAAGTACATCAGAGCACGTTTTTAATTCCACATAATGAGTGGTGAAGCTCGTGAACGCCGCTAATCACAATTATTTACAGATGGGAACATCTATCACGAATAACACGTGACGAGGTTACACGCTGAGCTTTGTTAGTTTTTAAACATAGCAAGTAATCCGACATCACAGAAACAGTAGTCCCAGCGGGATTGGTTGAAACGGATAGATTTTATTTACCAGTAACAAGCTTCAGAAAAAGAGGGGTTTACTAAAGCCTACCGAGTGAAGAGCATAGTAATAGTAGTAGATAAGTAGAATAGATCATTTATATAAATAGAACGACAGCGACAAACATTTAAAACAAGTGCCACAAGATGTGGGCAAGCATGGCCAGTAAGGAAAAGCGAAATTTTTAAAAGACACAAAAGAAGCTTTCTAAGTTTTGTAAATAAAATTAATTTGGAAGAACTAAGTGAAATGAATATATATATAATGAATATATATATATATTATGGCAGAGATAAGTACCGTAGTAACAATCATAAATAATAATTAGGGGAACAGTTTAGTAGCAATAATTAAAGTAACTAAAAATGTAGAAATTGTAAATAGTAAATTAAGTTCTAGTTATAAGCTTAGATTTTCTGTATATAAATTCCGGGGTGCGCGGGCAAAGAGAGTTAAGTCCACCATCCTAAAAAATTGAGACATCTCCATAGAGTTATAGATAACAATGTTCTTTACATTTGTGTTAAGTCCAGTAAGTCATATTCAAAATTGTACGATAGTTATGGAAGTGTGCCTCATGGGTTTATCCATCTCTAAAGTCATGTTGGGCTGGTATAGTGTGTTAAGTCACTCTAATTCTTAGTAACTAGAAAGTGGACTTAACTCTCTTTGCCCGCGCACCCTGGAATTGTCAATTTCATAACTGTAACAACGAACAAAAAAACTGAATCTGAATATGATATTTATCTGCTAAAACCAACTGTAAATAATGTAAATAATGGGGCAGTAATGGGGCATATGGATAATTGAATAAAAAATTAATAAATAAAAAATAATAATAAAAGTAGAACGTAAGAAGGAGTTATTGCGCACAGGCTGATAGGATATCAAAAGGATCTGTTTATTGGTAAACGATCTGCAGAAGAAGAATGAGTCAAATTAGACGCTACTTAAGGGTGACAATATTTTTAAAATAACTGATCTATTCATTCGATATTGACCAATAACGTTTAGCAATGCCTCGTATGTTGACCAATCACGATCGTTAAACTTGCAATATGTTCCTTTGGGTAGCAACGATGCAATTTTATCTGATAAAACGTCAGGTCGTTACTGGACTCATAAGGCATCGACGTGCAGTGATTACTGCGCCATATGCTGCCAGTGTACAGAGTAAAAACACATTATTTTATGTTGATAAGTTGTTTGGAAATATAAATTATATAAATGTCCATTGATTAAAAACACAATTTCAGTTCATTGCATTCTTGTGCTTTTTTTAGTGTTCTGATGTAAGCAACTACGATGACGCCCTCCATCTTGTGGTAGCAATGGGAACTCGAATTTATTCAATGGTCTGTTCTTTCATCTAGTATACCGTGATCTTAAAGCTGACAGAATATTGACAACAAAGTAAGAAAATTATTATTATCTTACAAAATCCGTCACATTTTATTCATGAAATTGTCTTAATAAATCCTACTCGAGATAACGATTAGATAAATATGCGAGAATCGTGGGATTACCTATGAAAACCCCGGACCCTGAAGCGCGTCGTTCGGATTATCGAGAAAAAAAGAACCTATAATTAGATAAATGTTACAAATATTTTATTTAGTAATTACTAGGGACCGGATTCTTAGGTTTTTACCTATTTTTTTCCTTGCTTCCAAAACAAAAAGCGCTCATACACTTTTTCGAATCATGTCCATAGGATTCACCCACATTAATTCTGTGGCACCTAAAAATACCTAAATGGGGTATAAAAACCTAATTATACCTAAACGGGAAGTAAAACCTAAAATATCTAATTTAGGCTACTTTTTTGTCTTTTTTGTTTGTCAGTTGAGGAATCGATATTTTGCGGAGAGACAATAATTTTTGTCGGGTTGAAATTAATACCACCAGCGTTTCGTTCAACCCATTGTCGTCTAGGATGGACAGTATCAAGAGAGGAAGTGTAGAGTACCGCGTATTCCTTTTAAAATATTCGTACGAACAACCATTGCTGCCGTGTATGAACAAGGATATAGAATTCTGTGTTTTAAAGCGTTTGTTTGCATTTAGTACTGTCTTGTTATTCACACTGAGTGGTCACACTGTTTTAAGAAGACGTGTTAATTATGTATTGAATCCTATGTAGCACATTCAAATTCATTAAACCAATTATTCTACCCGAAAACGATATTTTGGACAAAAAACCTAAAAAAACCTATTTCACCTAATGGAAAACCTAAAACAGTGTTTTTAAAAACCTAAAAATCCGGTCCCTAGTAATTACATTTTAATTTAAACCAATGAAGTGAACAATTCTTAACTTTAAATTGCAACATCTCTACAATAGGCTAACTGCAAACAAAATCCAAATAAAAATGTGTCGACACGACAATCTCAAAGGTGTTCACTCTCCAATTAAAACACTTCCGAACTTCAGAATTCTCCCCACCTTACTTCTTGTACTTACAAAGATACAAACAGACGAAATGCAGTAACTCCTTTCGCTCTATGCATTTAGGAAATACAAAGGAGGATCTCTCTTGTCTGGAAGGCATTTTGGGGTCTTAAGTTCATACTCTTAGACAAAACACTAAGCAGACGAATTAAATTCCACGCGCTAGAAACCTGTGTCTACCCTGTATTACTCTATGGGTGTCAGACATGGTCACTAACAGCAAGACTGACGAACAAAATACAAATATGCCAAAGAAAGATGCAACGCAAAGTCTTGGGGATATCAATGAAGGACAGAATCCCAAATACAACATTAAACCAGCTAGCCCAGGCAAAAGTCAAACAATAAGTTACCACAAATAAGCCACAAGACTGAAATGGAAATGGGGATGCCACGTGGCGATACTACAAGACAATAGATGGACTTAAAAGGCCCCCCATGTAGGACAACGACTACCAGGAAGGCCGAGACTGAGATGGACAAACCTCTTCAAAGAGCAAGCAGGGAAGCAGTGGTCACGAGTAGGAAGAAACGTCTGGAAATCCCTAGAGGCACATCTATATAGCGACTAGATAGTGAATACCCAATGTAAATGTGTAACAGTGTTCCTATCCAAGAGTAACTAATTAGTGTACCACAACACAATCAGTAAAAAGGTGTCATTATGTATGAACAACACCTAACGTGGAATAGCTCACCACGTTAGTGTAAACGAGCTTTCCCTATTCTATAGGAGGCATTTGCCCTTCACCGGACATTATGGCTATTTTCATTCATCATTCATCATTTGGAAGGTAGAAACAAAGCGTTTCAGGCCTATCTTAGAATAAGTTTTTGTTAAATAACCCTTTATTCGAGTTTATTTCTCAATATTAAGTTTATATATGCTAGAGACATCTTATGAAAAGGTTAAATAAGTAATCTCTGAGAACATTATAGGAGAAAAATTCCTCCGACACTGGGACTTGAACCCAGGACCTTTGGCTATTCGCGCCAATGCTCTACCAACTGAGCTAAGCCGGAGTTCAATTCACAGCGCCGGATGGAACCTCTCTCCTATGACTGATTGCCCGGTCACAAAAATCACTAATTAGTGTGCCTCACAGTACTGCATATGACATAACTTGTCTGTCTGTGAGGTAGACCATTAGGGCAATCAGTCATAGGAGAGAGGTTCCATCCGGCGCTGTGAATTGAACTCCGGCTTAGCTCAGTTGGTAGAGCATTGGCGCGAATATATATAGCCAAAGGTCCTGGGTTCAAGTCCCAGTGTCGGAGGAATTTTTCTCCTATAATGTTCTCATGTAATGTCCAACAGAGACAATAATCTGTGGTTCATGAAAGCTTATATAGCCTATCTATAAGTAATCTCTGCATTTGATTTGAGTGCCATTCAGCAGGAAGTCACGCTATCTGCTGAGCTGTAGAAGCCGGTGCTCGAGACAAGATGGCGGTTACTTCTAGTGTAACTAGTCTCCCACTAGATGGTAGTGCAGAATGTAATTAAATTTAACATGGTTTTTACCAGCTTTTTATCCATAAGTGTCACAGATTTACCATTGGACAATCGCATAAGAGTTCTAAAAATTGCACTATATTAACAAGCCTTCAGATGTGGAATGTATTCTGTTAAAAATTTTCTTGCACGTTTAAATTATTGGCTTCCCTATATGTTTTTCAATGCTGCCGAGATGTACCATGTTGGAGATGTTTAACCACCGGCTAATTGCAGACAAAATCTCAAACCAATTTTTGGGGTTGATCTACTGGTTATGTCCATGGATCAACACATAATACATTCACACTTTAGCTTCCATGCTGATGCTAGAGGTGGAAGGAGTGTGTGATTCGTATCTGCAGGGAACCGATTTTATTTAAAATATTACCCTACTGTCCAGAAGCAAATCTAAGCTTTATTTTCGAGAGAGGCTATTATAAGTCTTCAACATACTATTATCACACACACAATTATATTATTGAACCTTCACACATAATTAAATCAGGTAAACTGATGTAACACAGTGCCCGGATACTTTCGTATAATCAGCGATAATCGCAATTATGATATGCGGAAATAAGTTTTTTAATCAATTTCCAAGTTATGATCCAGATTGATGCATTAGGCAGGGCTTACTGACGAACAAAGGTGTAGTTCTTTTTTCTTTCTTAATCGTCCAGCATCAGCAGATCTATACAGATATAAAAGAAATAAAAATATGAAAACACGTGTCAAATTGGCCAGCTACAGGATTTGAACCAGGAACCTCTGGAATGTGAGTGCATAATGAATAGAATGAGAAAGTGTGATGACTTCGCCGCTAATACAATGGTAGGTATAGGGAGAGCGGCGGTCCACCGAAACACTGGCAGCACCTTCGTTTGCGTTTCAACTTCTCAATGCTGCGTCATGATAGTTTGGCATCTTATGATTAAACTCGCAATCTTTAATTAACCCTTGGTCCTATTTCTGTGAAATTTGTGCAGAAATAATCTGCACAACACAGTCCTTCTGATGGTTAAAACAGAAACTTAAAAAATGCGGACATAAATGTTTTTATTTCATTATATAAACATCACCAATTACACAAAATTCATGGAGGGTGAAACGGAATTTGACTATGCGACAATTTTTTTCATTTTTGTGTCCCGTAAAAACTTCAAGCGAGTAAGTTTTAGGGAAATATTTCAACTTTATTTTAAATTCAGTACCACCTTTATATCTTGAATGGTTTACGAGTAATTGAGTGGTAATTATTCCGGGCGCTCAGCTCTCTGAATGATGTGGGACGATCGTGAAATGTTGAGGGTGAAGCAAATTTGACTATGCGACATTTATTATTTTATTTTTGTGTCCAGAAAGAGATTAAGGGTGTAAGGTTTAGTGAAATATTTGGATCTTATTATAAATTGAGTACAACCTATATATTGTAACAAGGGCTCGTCGGGGTTCAAAATGAGAACACCGAGTTTATAATTGAAGGATGGAGGTTTCTTTATTTTCTACAACAATTGCCAATACAGCCAGAAAACTCCAGACTATTTGCCAGTTCACTGTCCTGTTCGGTGCTCACTCTCACTGTGCTCAGTCCTAATTACAGCACTGTTCCGTTCCAATCCAGATCATCCCACGTCGCGCCGGTCAACTCCACAGTCCTCGCTGCCGCTGTGCGATCCTCCCGTCGCGCCGAGTTCCCCGGGACGGCACTACCTCAGCCCAGATCAGCTCACCAGCTCTTCCGTTCACCCTTCCCTCCGGTCACTAGTTCCCCGTTGACTAGCTATTCCGCTCTCGGGTCCCTCCGGTCACTGGCTCCTCAGCTTCCCAAGACTCACTCACTTGAGACCGCGCTGATCAGTCCTCTCCGTCCAGCTCACCCTCTGACGCTGACGCTCGCCGCTACTCACGGACTGTCTCTCCTCTGATGTACTGACTGACTCTCCACACTGAACTGAACTGCTCAGCTCGCTCGCGGCCCCATATATAGGGCCGACGAATATTCCAGACCCGGTCTCCCGAAAGTTCTCCGCCCGCGCATTGTCTAGAATGTCCGCGCGGGGCGCGTGGCTCCACCTCTGGCCCCTCCCACGAGCGCGCACCGTCACTCACCGCGCCAGGGAGTAGGCCGCACCCGTCGGCACGCGGCTCCAATAGCCATGCAGCTGTCACGCCCACTAGCGATCGCCTGCCGCCCGTCCACTAGGGCCGCGATGTTTCCAGACTCCGTCGTTTCTCGTTCTTTCTGGCTTGCTCCTCCTTCTAACAGGCTCTAGGCTTTTCTGGCTTTGTCACATTGCCCCCTCCTTAAGGGCCTTCGTCCCGAAGTGCCCCATGATATACCGCCAGACGGTCCAGGTGAACTACCGGCATCTTCCCTCTTGGCTGTCGTTGGATGCGGTAGACTTCTGGCCACTTGGTGAACTAATTCATGGCCAACAACAGGTACCGATTTCCATCATCAACAATGGAGCATGGGCCTGCCACGTTGTATTGCCTCATGGCCCCACGGCTGCAAGTTCTAGGCCCTCTGCTGGCAGCACAGGTGTCGCGTTGTTCACGCCGCCTCTCGGCGTCACTCCATTGGTGCAACCAGTAGAACATTCTCCGCAGTTTGTCGAGGATCCGGTTCGCTCCCGAGTGGTCACCTGTTGCTCTTGCGTGGACTTCCTCCAGGACCTCCTGGATTCTGACTTTCGGAAGGACTAGGTTCTCCGCAGTCGCCTTCCCGTCCGCAGACTCCCAGCTTCCTTTCAGGACCCCGTCCCTGACCACTAGGGCGTCCTGCTGGTTCCCACAGCCTTCGTAGATGGCGTTGCGACTGGCTACCTCCTCCCACGTCGGTCCTGTACCCGACATGACGTCCCCCGGTGTTTTTCCTACGTCCACGTCGTCCCGCGGTGTCTCTCTCTCGTCCACGTCGTCACGCGGTGTCTCTCCGACGTCCACGTCGTCCCGCGGTGCCTTTCCTACAACCACGTCGTCCCGCGGTGCCTTTCCTACAACAACGTCGTCCCGCGGTTTCTGTTCCTCGTCCTCGTCGTCCCGCAGTGTCGGTTCTTCGTCCTCGCCGTCCCGCGGTGTCTGTGCCACGTCCACGTCGTTCCGCTGTTGGTCACTCAGGGCGTGATCCTCCCCTTCGGTAGCTGGTGGTACGGTGATGGCCAGGTCCTCTTCGGGCTCTTCCTTATCTTCCACCTTGGCCTCTCCCTCTGGTTCACTTTTCACGGCCACCAGATCGCCGTCCGGTTCATTCCATCTTTCCTTGGCCAGTGTCAATTCCTGCTCGGGTACTTTCTTAAGGCTTAAGTGCAGGTTCTTCAGTTCACTTCTCAGATCACTTCTCATTTCTCTTATGGCCTCTATCCTTTCGGTGTGATGCTGGTCCATTTTCTGTCTCAGATCGTCCATGGCGTGAAGTAACGACTTTAGCATGTCCTCCATCTTGCGTTCCTTCAATTATATCCCACTTCTGACACCAGTGTAACAAGGGCTCGTCGGGGTTCAAAATGAGAACACCGAGTTTATAATTGAAGGATGGAGGTTTCTTTATTTTCTACAACAATTGCCAATACAGCCAGAAAACTCCAGACTATTTGCCAGTTCACTGTCCTGTTCGGTGCTCACTCTCACTGTGCTCAGTCCTAATTACAGCACTGTTCCGTTCCAATCCAGATCATCCCACGTCGCGCCGGTCAACTCCACAGTCCTCGCTGCCGCTGTGCGATCCTCCCGTCGCGCCGAGTTCCCCGGGACGGCACTACCTCAGCCCAGATCAGCTCACCAGCTCTTCCGTTCACCCTTCCCTCCGGTCACTAGTTCCCCGTTGACTAGCTATTCCGCTCTCGGGTCCCTCCGGTCACTGGCTCCTCAGCTTCCCAAGACTCACTCACTTGAGACCGCGCTGATCAGTCCTCTCCGTCCAGCTCACCCTCTGACGCTGACGCTCGCCGCTACTCACGGACTGCCTCTCTGACTGTTCCCTCGTTGACCCTCCGACTCTTCACGGACTGTCTCTCCTCTGATGTACTGACTGACTCTCCACACTGAACTGAACTGCTCAGCTCGCTCGCGGCCCCATATATAGGGCCGACGAATATTCCAGACCCGGTCTCCCGAAAGTTCTCCGCCCGCGCATTGTCTAGAATGTCCGCGCGGGGCGCGTGGCTCCACCTCTGGCCCCTCCCACGAGCGCGCACCGTCACTCACCGCGCCAGGGAGTAGGCCGCACCCGTCGGCACGCGGCTCCAATAGCCATGCAGCTGTCACGCCCACTAGCGATCGCCTGCCGCCCGTCCACTAGGGCCGCGATGTTTCCAGACTCCGTCGTTTCTCGTTCTTTCTGGCTTGCTCCTCCTTCTAACAGGCTCTAGGCTTTTCTGGCTTTGTCACAATATCTATAATGGTTAACGAGTAATAGTAAATACTCTAAAGCTAAAGCTATCAGAATGGTATTGAGGTATTAGCAGGCATCTTTTCCATAAAATACCAGCAATAACGTAAAAAATTTTACATAATTTATTCGTGGTCTCAATAATAATACCATATTAACTAACTACTTGTACCCATACTGCAAGATTGACCCGCTGAGGAAGGGAGTGAATGAAGCTTTTTTCTAACTTAGTAAGTCTGCACTACTTTTATTTATGCATTTATTGGATTATTTATTTATCATATTTTCTGTTCACTTATGTTAGTAATTTTTATGTATAATTATCATAACAAATGTCTTATTAGTTTAATATCTTGTTCCTTTTTTTAATAATATAATTTAACAACGTAAGATGCACATAATTTACAGCGAACGGCGAATGGTCGAGGGTTTGAGCAAATAGCGGGCTGTAGTTAAGGCAAGAGGATTTAATTTGTTTATGAAAAAATCAGGGAAAATGCTTTGAAATATTGTGTGATATATGTAGAATGCGTTGCAAAACAATTTTTGCGTATGTGCGTCTTTATCGGATGTTGAAACGCCAATTTTAAAGATCACGCGCCCTATTTTTGTAGTGCTGCTTATGAAATTTTCCGTGCCCTGCAATTCACAAACCACCCCTTAGTTTATATTATCTCTGTTCACATAATTTGTACACATATCTACACTTTTGACCGTGTTTCACCTACATAACTTACCCCATACAGCCAGGAGAAAATTAATATTATTATAAATAATATTTCTATTAATACAATATTAATACAAATTAATACTCAGTAATATTCTATACAATGTAATATTAATATTAATTTATAAAATATCCCTTAGCTGTTTTCTACCCTAATTATACGTTGTTATTTCTATACAAATGTACATTCTTTAACAAATTCTCATCAAATTATACTAACATACCATCTACCCTATTTTCTAGGCAATAAAATATTAGATCAAATCATCCCTTAGCTGTTTCATACCTATATTATATAATTGTTCATTGCTTGTGAACATCTTCGATTTTTTGAAAGATGTGGAACGAAATGTTACGGTCAAGCTTCTTGGAATCTGAGAAATTACTGTTACACACGGCCATGTTTATTTTTGGAGATGAGATCTTCCAAGACGTGTAAAGCAGCCCGAAAATTGTCAGAAGTATCTAACAATTCAATTTAGATAAGGCGAGTCATTTTGAAATAGATTAATGTATTATTTTGTTTAATAATGTTTGCAATTTTTCCTATACCGCCCGTAGTAATCTTGCTCCCGCGGCTCACAAGCAGAGTAACTGCTACCTAGCGGCGGAACCAGTGAACTACCTCAGTCATCACACTTTCTCCTCTATTCGTTATGGTGAGTGTAAGACGTTACCACCTCGGCCACCTCGCTGAGTTTAATTGTCTAATTAAAGCATATGTGAAGGAATAGTGTTATTTGTCAAAGCTTCCAAAGTCTTATATGAACACTGTAAAATAATATGTTGTCATGACGACTGATTTGCATTTAATAAATTATTTCTAAATAAACCCTAAATTGAGCTTTACTCCGGTATTGGTCAACCGATTTGGTCCAAAATCAATAGGATTCTTAACATGGACGTTATAAATACGTATACCAAGTATCATGAAAATCCAATAAAGCGTATTTGAGTTATCGCACGTACAGACACACGGACAGACGAACAGACATTTTCCCGTCCTCCAAACACTCATAATGTACCATTCTGGCACTTATTATTGTTATTATTATTATTATTATTATTATTATTGTTATTATTTTATTTTATAAGTGAAACTTCTTTAGCCGCGCTAGGAGTAAATCGAGAGCTGACCCAAACTTGCGTTACGGACAAAATCGTCACGAAATTAGTGGGGCTGTGACGGAACGGACTGCACAGAAAACAATCAACTCAATGATTAGGCTTAACCAAAATTTAAAAAAATCCAAAATTAAAAAAAAAAAAAAAAACATGAATAAAAAAATTAATAATTTAAAAATTTAAAAAAATTACAGGAGCGCGCGGGGGAAAGGTACCAGGCATTGAGTGGGGGCTATTACCGTTTCGAGCTAGTGGCGTGGTGAGCCCTAAACCATTATAAAAAATCTAGAAATAAAAAATCCAAAATTGTAAAAATAAAAAAATTCCAAAATTTAAAAATCTAAAATTTAAATAATTTAAAACTTCTAAATCAACAATCGATAATCCAAAATTTAAAAATCCAAAAAATAAAAAATTCAAAGATCCAAAATTTACAAAATAAAAAATTCAAATGTTAAAAAATGTTAAAGATAAAAAAATTGAAAAAATCCAAAATTAAAAAGTCCAAAAACCCAATATTAAAAAGTCCAACAATCCAAAATTGAAAAATCCAATAATCCATAATTGAAAAAATCCAAAAATTAAAACAAGTTTCACCTCTGTCACACGCACGCTTGTTTTCACCCTTTTGATTAGGCCAGCGTAGGATCATGTGAAACAGTTGTCTTCTTCTTGTCTTCCCAAAAGTCTTCATTGTTTCGCGATGTTGCTGTTTCCGTTCTTCCGTCCATTTACTTCCCATTTTCTTCTTGGGTTTCTCTGGAAATTCGCCGTTAAATATTTATTTTTTAAACTTTTCTCTGTTTGCAATATCCTCCTTTTTGATATTGAGTAATTTCAAATCTTCTTCAATTTCCTTGAAAAATGCTAGTTTAGTTCTTTTGCTTACACAGTGATCAATATATGCGGTAGCCTTAAAAGTAGATTCCAAAAGTACCTTAATAAATCCTTGCCCAAGTCTTAGCTTAAATTAAGTTATTTACGAAAAAAATGGCTGATGTGAGCGCGCGCTCGAAACTATACGCACACAGAAAAAATGTGTGCGTGGAACGCCACGCGACAGAAGTTGAAATTGTTTTACTTTTTGAATTTTGTCAATTTTGGATTATTTGATTTTTTCAATTTTGGATTGTTGGACTTTTTAATATTGGGTTTTGGACATTTTAATTTTGGATTTTTGGACTTTTGAAATTTTTGATCTTTTAATTTTTTTAATTTTTTAATTTTTTTTTATTTTGGATTTTTAAATGTTGGATCTTTGAGTTTTTATTTTTTGGATCTTTAATTTTGGATTTTCGTTTTTAATTTTGCATTTTTAGATTTTTAAATTTTGGATTTTTAATTTTGGATTATTGTATTTTTTAAATTTTTTATTTTTAAATTTAGGATAAGCCTAATCATTGAGTTGATTGTTTTCTGTGCAGTCCGTTCCGTCACAGCCCCACTAATTTCGTGACGAAATTACAATAGACTGTCTTTTTGGCAACAACAATAGAATGGAACATGCTAGCCACCCCTACTTTACAGCTATGGCACCACCTACAAATCATACTCAAAATTATGGGGCAAATGGGCTTTGCCTAGGTACCCATTGCCTACTACATAGTAGTGGGCATAAAAGAGGAAGGAGCCACGTATCAAAAGTACGTTGCAGATATTCTCAATTCTGATTCTGGTTCTGATTTTGTTCGTAACGCAAGTTTGGGTTAGCTCTCGATTTTCTCCTAGCGCGGCTAAAGAAGTTTCACTTCAAAAAAATCATGAAAACGGGATATTAAGATATTCATTTAAAAAATATATTTTGCGTCCCGTTAAACTTTTGTCGGGTCAACGGGAACAATCAATAAAAAATGGGACAATCCCGTTAGAAACGGGACATCTGGACACCCTACACTGCATTGAATAATATTGAAAAAGTTATATAACATAACACTGTAGAGAAGAAAGAGTATGTAAGTGTAGCTATAACAGATAAAGATTTGAGGGTATAAAGCGGGCATACTTTCAAAGCAACCCACTATCTAATCTGTTTGCTATTATAGCAGTAGTAGGATTCTACTTACTTCGACACGAGAAATAGAATAAGCAGTAATAATAATTAAAATTGATTAATTTTAACAGAAAATTTCTGTAGAAGGAGAATCAGAAAATAAGGTGTGATATAATAAAGAATAATAATAAAAATTATAAATAAATAACAACAATAATAAAAAAAGTCTTGATTAGGCCTATACACTACAACCTACAATGCAATATTAAGGTATTCAATGCAGGACCATATTCTCAGATTATTGACTTTAAACTACAATGCGTATATTCATAACTAGGGGGCGGATTTCTATGACCTAAAAAATAGGATATATGCATGCATTTATGACCAAAAAAACATTAAAATATGACCAATAAAATTTAAAATATGACTTTACCACTTACACAATGTGTATATTTTTTAAAAAGTTTCATTACAATTCATTTTATTAAAATATAATGTTAATTATTTAAAATATCTGTAAATTCTCAAAAAGTTTCATTATAATGCAAAATTTACAAAATGTGATGTGAAACTTCAACATTTCTTTAATATGCACACAAATATGCTAAAAATATGACCTAAATATCCATATTCTTACTAAATATACTATAATATTTGAAAATTTCCTAAATATGCAGTTATATGAACAATAAAAGCCGTTCAATTTTGACCAGGATGCTTGGAATCGGGTTTAAATTAGTCGGAAACCAGAAATAGTGCAAAGGGGAAAAAATATGACATGTCATAGAAATCCGCCCCCTATTCATAACTGCCTAAATTTGTATATTTAAACCAGGCCATATGAGCAGTTGTCTATAAGTTATAGGAAAGTAATGCATACCGGTATAAATGTTGGTAATGAAAGAATTAGTGGCCTTTTCAATGAAATTTAATAGCCTAATTTGATTTTAAAATGCTTCCCAGAAGTAGAGAATAGGCCTACATACTAACAGCGAATCGATTGTAGAATGAGATGTATTTAAAAAAATTAGATTTAGCCTCTATAAAAATACAACACAGATGGTATTGTAACAAAATTGGAGAGCTAATAAAATCTTTAATAAGCAGCAATTATGCTGCTGTAACAGCTGATAAGATTCTTGCAAAACAAGGAAATGTGTGTATTAATATAGGAGACTATTGAGGTACGGTATTCAACAGTATACAAGTTAAATATCAACTCTCTCGAGCAATGGCAGGTTTTTTCCACAAAGATTTATCAAAAATGTCACGAACCCAATAGAAAATTAATAAAGCAATTTACATGCCTACCGAACTTGCTAACTCTTTTATATCGCTTTTACAGTAGTATATTTCATTAAATTACAAGCAAACAGTAGAGAACTGAAGTGAACTAGATTGTTGGCTAAATAGATGGATGTGACCTTAGAAATCATGATCGATAGCATTTATTATGTCCGCAGTAGTTAGCGAAGAAAACTCCTTGTTTAATAAGTTGACCATTTATTTCTCAAATGAAAATATAAGTTTATTAATTTGTGTTTACGGAAAATGATTATAGTGAAACAGCAAAGTGGTTTCAGCCAAACGGTTTCTGTCAAACTTTCAATAAATCTCAGAATAATAGCCTATTATTATCATTAAGAGATAAGCCTATTATTAATGGAAAAACTCGTTCTCGTAGGCTATCAGATGTATGTTCATGGATGTCACAGTGAAGCTGGAAAAAGATAGGTAGTAAATCCAGGTATTTATAAATCCGTTCACCAGTATGCGAATTTTCTTTACAAATATCCAAGAATTTTGAGAAAGAAATGCAATACTGTCTCTCTTGTATCCTATGCCTCCAAGCTGGGACGAAGGGCCTCCAAGTGGAGGTTTCTGTTTACCTATGGGAATTTTGTTACGCTTATTTTCCTAGAGAGGGCAGAGGGACAGGTGGTAAGCCCATCGCCCCTTAACTCCTCTGCCCCTTAACCCCTCTCCGGAAACTAAGGTATTACTTGAACGTGAAAGGGCAGGGAAATTTCGTCCAGAGGCTCTAATTTAGGCTGGGAGTTCTTTTACGTGTCGTAAATCTACGACACGGGCCAATACAGGATGCACTTCTCAATTCTGTCTTCTTTCTTTATATGTATATATAATTTTCGTAAACAGACATGCGAAGTTATTAATGATAGAAGAAGAAGAAGATAGTGGATCTAAATGGCGCAGTCTGTATGGCACTGGTCTGTATATTTACAGCCATGAGAAATAATTCCTGCGGTACACAATTTCGCCACACCGCGACAGTTGCATGCCTAAGTTGCAGTACATGCCCGTCGTTAAATAGACTAACCGTAATTCAACCAACAAACCAAGAAGAAGGGAGACGATTAGTATCTTTATTTCAATAATTTTAAAAATAAAATATCTAAAACATTATTGGCCACACCTTATAACGAAAGATTTTTACGATTTCTGATGGCCCGAGTTGAAGATCTTGAATGAGGGAGTTCTTAATCCTCAATCCTTACTAAAGCCATGTTCCATAAGGCAAGTGAGCATTTCCTCATATTTTGCACTCAAGCACCCGCACTTGGTCCCCCCTACACCCGAATCGTGATTCTGGTTTTGGCCTAAAGGTATCGCATGGTAAAATCGTGATTTTCGTCTGAAAATCCTAACCAGATGTGGAGGCTAGAATGCACCACCTTCAGCATAAAGTGAACATCGTATGAACTAGTTTAATTCATAAAAACCATAGAAACATGTAGGCCAAAACATCGCAGAATAGTGCACATTTACAAGAACATGTCAATTTCAAAATGACTGTCATCAAGTGCACAGTCTGTACTCGCACCTGGACTTGGCTTAGGAATCTATTAAATTTGGAACAGGCAACAGCACTTGCTGACATCACTTCCGAGTGCGGGCGGTTGCACGAGTTCATATTTCTATGCATTTGGAATTGGTCCTAACTAACTACTGTAGACAACGTCTTCTCGCCGTCTGCATGAAACTATCCATGAAAGATAAATTTCATCTCAGTCGGACCACGAATTGAACTCAAAACATTATGGTTAGCAGCCAGGTGCTCGGACTAATAGACCAAGTCAGTTCTTTGCAGGGGCGGATCCAGAGAGACATTTGGGGGGGGGGGACCAAAGTAAAGAGGGAAGTTTTTACTCATAAAAATTAATTATTCCCAGTACACAATTGAAATCAAAATGAACATTTCGGCATTTTATTACCAAATGTATTTCAAAATAATGAATGTCGTTGCTTTAATTTAAGTATTTGGGTTATGTTGTCTTTGCAAAATTTATTATAAGGCTGACCGTTTGAATAATTTGTGCTTAATGTTACAATTTTTTTTTGGGGGGGGGGGAATTTCCCCCATCCCCCCCCCCCGTGGATCCGCTCCTGATTCTTTGATATTAGCCTATACATCACCGCATTCATAATCCGGACAGGTAATAAGCCTAAGTCCTAAGCAATGAAATGAGGTTATTCTCCCAAGCATGCCCATACACTACAATTATCATAGCAGCCAATAGTTAGGCACATTGCATAAGAACTTACAGAATTTAGAATGGAAATAGGCTAAGTAAATTCAATAATAATCAGCCTACAGTAGCAATGCATAGTTAAACAGTACATAAATTGCATCAGCGGACTTACCGTATAGCTTCTATCATTTGCAGACCCATATTAACACAGTTGTACGCGTGGTTAGGCCTTGAAACAGGTAGGCCCGAGACGCAGTAGTAGCAGTCCCCGAGAATCTTGATTCTCATGCATTGGTTATCCTGCAAAGAAAATGCTGCTTTAATTCTGTGACTTTTTCAGTCCATGTCATTCATTCAGTACTAATTCTGCGTTGCTTGTTGACGATATGTAAATTAAATAAAACATAAACGATTCCCTGCCGGCGTAAAAGTTGGAACCGTTATGCTGAAATCTATTTTGAAACATTACCTACAAAATACATATGCTATAACATGAACAGCTCAAATGCAAAACAAGTTAAATCCATTTTTTTAATAAGTTTAATTGAGTTCTCCTCGCTAATGTTATTCCAGGAGCCCCTGCGTGTGAAAGTATGCTATTCTGTGCAGAAAATGTTACGGTTTTCTGCTTAAAGGATGATGAAAACCTGCATTTGGTTCATAGAGAGTTATAGTTATATCCAGAAAGCTGTTTGATTCAAGTTATATCCAGTTTATTTTTTATTAAAATAATATAAAACATAACTTTATAATTTTTTACTTTAAAATAATGTTACTGCTGTCCAGTATGCTGTATTCTTTGTGAATGACAAAATAATGGAATGTAAGGTAATTACAGGAGACAGGGTGACCGTCGGGAAGGAAACGCAATGAGACCGACCGGGAAAGAAGAAAGAAGGTCAGATATGGAGATTTATTTGCTTGTATATAGCCTATTCATTTATATGAAAATCTCAACCCTCCAAACATGCGGAAAACAATTCAAAACGGACAAATTTCAATGCTACCAGGTTACTGAAAATGATGTACAGTAATTGAATTCAGAAACTCTCTCTTTGAAAAAAAATCTAAAATCGACCAAGATAATTACTTCCTTCAGCACACTAAATTACATATAGCTGCTAGAATTAAAAAAAAATTAGATGGTACCCGTAATTAAATTTTTCAGCAGGATTGCAAAATGGTATGAAAATAATTTACTAAACTATTTCAAAATAGTATCCTTTTACATCGGGATTAATTTGCAAAACAAGCTATATACTTGTCCAATTTTTTAAGTTAATTTGCTGAAATATGAACATTGAAGGCCAATACTGACTATATAATCTTTACTCTACTAGAAACTGGAATAAAAAGGTAACATATATGAAATAAACTGAAAATATTCTGTGTAGGACATTTTGCTAATATTTCCCAGGAAAAAGCTGGGTACGTAATTTGTTTTGTATTTGAGCTCTTCACATGGTAACATGTAAAATATTTACTGCCTGTTTCCAAAGCAAGACTTTGAAATCGAAACCTGAGTGCTAAATGACACGACAATAAAGGTTCAAAGCTGAATAACTTCGTTTCATTACACATTGATTAGGGTATGTAATTCTTTGCTTCAGCTGTTGCACAACTTCAAAGGTTGTTCAACTCAGCCAGTAGCAATTAATGAATTGCCTCTCCTTCAAGTGAGTAATTTGGAGATTTATTTAGTAATTTTCACAGAGAACAGAAATGTATCATTTTGAAAATATTTTCATATATATATATTTGTATGCTTGATTGGTTCTTTTATTGAAATATCAAGGTGGACTTGATCATGAAGGAACCAGTATGGCCTGCATACTCTGTCAGTTCAGTAAGGGTACTTGCATCTTATGCTAATCTAGAACACAGAATACAGCAATAATCATCATATTTTTCATCAAAGTGATAACAAGTGGAGTGAATGAAACCTATTTATATTAATATCATCTACCACTATTTTCCTCGTTTATATTTATAATTCATAGCATTTGCTTAGTTAGAAGTGAATCACTTTTAGGCCACTGGGTTTTATTTATTAAGCGTCGAATAAATATCTATAGTTACTACCTATTTATCAGATAATAATAGCAATAATAATCATCATAAAAGTTTATTGATATCTTTAATTGGGTTAAAAATAATGCAAAAATAATTCCATTAACCTAGAACAGTGGTTCCCAAACTATGGGTCGCGACCCAGTCGCGGGATCAATTTCGGTGGGTCGCGAAAAGGGCGGGAAAAATTAAACTTGTTTTCAATATAAGGAAATAGTGTTTAATTTAAAGAATCCAAACCAAACTTCCATAGGTGAAGGAAACTTTTATTGCTACCCATTACAAAGTTAATAACTAAATCTATTTATAACAACATAATCGAATCTCTTGTAAATAAAAAACAGTAGTTTCACAAATATCATTATTTTTTTATAAATAAAATGTACTAGTTGGACAATGTTCTTCATTGAAATAACCAATACCATTTTTATTTCAACTGTGTTTTCTCAGCAGGGCATTTGAACACAATAAAACTATTGAAAGGCATATGAAAAATATGTGCTGTTTAGCACATATAAAATCGTTATGTACCGTAGTAGTGGGTCGCGAAAAAAATTTCTAGGTGAAGGTGGGCCCCAGGACAAAAAAGTTTGGGAGCCGCTGGCCTAAAACAACAACTACGAGTTTTCATTAAAGAAGTATTACTTCACAAAAATAATATTAAATCCCAGATATATTTCTTGAATTGCTAAAAAGCATTCTAAAGCGTCCTAGCGTCCCGAAGTTCAGAATGCTGCACAAAAAAAATGGTTAGAGCATATTTAGAACAGAAAAGTTAATGTAAAATAACTATGAATAGAACGGCATTGTAATTTTGTTATTAACGATAATTTTCAGTTATAATGACATTTCCTCTGAGTAAAATTTACAACAATTTTTTTTCTTTACGGAAATAAAACCTAGGATTCCTGCTTAGTATATAGATGAAGAGACCACTCAGCTAACCAGAACGTACCCACAACTATTTGAATTGCAACTCTAATAAAAAAAAAATCGGAGACAGATGAAAATATCCACACGAATGCATTATTTCTTCGTAATGCTCCTATATTAGTCATGCATGCAAACGAACACACAGGTGCAAGAAGTGGAAACAGACGTTTGAAATATAATTTTATTAACTTAATTTATTTTGTGTTCTTTGCCTTCGAGCATGAAATATGAAACTAGCTGACTGCTACTCCAAGGTCTTCATTTCGTTTAATTGTGGCAACCAAAGCGTGTTTATGGGAGAGATCTCTAACAGTATGCTGTACACATATGGCCCCTTCACACTATCCACACCACGCCATTTGTAAGCATGTACATAGAAATTAAATCAAATGTATTTACGTCGTATACAGTTGAAAAGAAATAGTAAATAGTAAAAGGAATAGGAAAGAGGATCAAAGCACTTAGTATTTATTTATCTTATTTTATTTTATTTTATTTGTATAATATAATATATACAATCCCAAAGAGCAAAGCTATGTTAGGTGTGGCATACATTCATTAGCTTAAAAAAATTACATATTATAGTCTGTTCATCTTATGCCTAACAAAAATTTACTAGAGCCACAAATATTAATTAAATACCAGAAAATAATACGGAAAAAACACATTCAAATTTTCTGATACATTTTTTAGTGAATTTACAGACATATGTTCGATCTACCCTCCTGAATAAAGTGAACATCTAAAAATATGATAACGCTTTTGACTTAAAATTTCAAACAGAACCAGGTACACTTTCAGGTAACATGTTATATCATTTTACGTTATTTTGATTCGTAAACATCATTTAACAGAAGTCTCTCCGTCTATGTAAATTTTCATTTTATGGGTCGAGTCCGTTATGGTAAAAATTTAGGTGCTAGCCCGTTATAGATATTATGGAGGATATCAGCAGATGTCATTATCGTTCTCTTCCGTTTTGTACAAATTAATAATTAATCATTTCATTAATTTTACCACTACAGATACTACTATTCCTACTACTGCTATCGATCGTGTAGCCTAATTATTAATAATTTACAATTCAAAATAACATAAATAACTATTTCAGCAATAAAAATCTGGTCCATAAATTAGATGGCTTTTGACAATATAGCATTGTAAGCCAACACAATATAATGCTAATAGTATCGTTCAAAACATTAATTACGTCCTTTATTTCTCCTCCATTCATTCAAAGTATACAATTCCGTTTCATAGCGAATGATTTTTCCAGATTGCTCTTTATTTAGCCTAGCTATTCTAGGCTATAACTTGAAGAGAGTTAGCCTATTATAAATAAATATTCTATACCAATAGATCAAGGTTTAGTAATTTCAGCAAATGTAATTAAGCTATGTTCATTTGTTTTCATGCCATTTGTTTCCAAACAAACTGTTGCCAACCAAAAGAGCCTGAATTTCGCTACATATGACATTGCCTAAAAGTTTTTTTTAATGTTATTCTAAGCACAAGCGAAATGAAATTATTTTTCTTTTAAAACTTACGATTCAAAATAACATAAAATGCCGTACAATGTTCGACCGTTATAAGAACTTAACAGGTTCACAAGAATTACAAAAAATATCGGTCTTACATAGTAAATAACTGGCCCGGAGTCAAGGCCTTAGCTTTCCAGTTTAAAGTTTAAAGCAAAACAGCATTAAAAATTTATCCCTGGGTGCAAGGAATGTAATTAGGTCCGAAACTGTTCACATTTAAGAATACTTCCTGTAATTCTGGTATCTTAAAATAATTCATTGAGGAAAACGAACTTTAGAGACTATCTTTTCTGTCACATACTTGCCTAACGAGGAACTGTGACCAACATAACAAAACGCGCGAAATTAAATATTGTAAATAACAAGACATGCGCATTCTATATGTTATTACTAAAGTAATAAATGCGTTTGCGCTCCGCTGCGGCTGCCGCCTCCGGTCCGCGCGCTTAACTATGTGGATAATGTTATGCATTCTTTAGATTATCTGCATGAAATTTGTTATTCTACTGCTGCAACGAGCATAGTTACCAACCTGGTTCGGTTGAAAACAAATGCATCACGCCGGCCTTGCGAAGCAGTCATACCGCGCATTTTGGTAAGTAATTCTATTCTGTTATATTATTTTCTATTAAATTAAATGGAATCAACAAAAAAGAGAAACAAGTGAATGGTGGATGTATCTTGGTAAGTAGCCAGAAAAAAAATATTTCAGAGGCAGGAAATATTTCTTGCTGTGTGGGATTACAAATACTGAACAATATTTGAATGCACGCTGTATTATGAAAATGGGGCATTTAATTATATATATGTATATATATATATATACATAAATACAAGTAAGCTTCTAACAATCTAAAGCGGCAAAAAAGATCATCTGTCTTTAATAACAGCAGTGGTAAGAAAATCTAACGAATGGTGTGTTGGAGTGTAATGCGGAGACGATAGTGTGAAGGGGCACATAAGCAAGGCTCTCAGACGGGTAAGCTTGGAGGGCTCAGTTGGTGGCCTCTTACGCAGATTTATGTGTGTGTTTGCACGACTACTTACAGACTTGTTCCTGTCCTTAACCTCGCACATACATTTCACACTTCGCCCACGCCTTGTATACATCCAACGTTTCAAATGCAGCCCAATTGCATTAACATGCAAACCGTGCATGCCTTGCACAACTATTGCAATATAAGAATGACTCATAAGGGGTATTTAAACTGACTTAAAGAGGGCGGCACGATTTCGGCCAAGCAGCATTTCAAACCTCAACGGTTTTTGCAGTTAGAAGTAGGAAAAAATATTAAGCAATTATCATTGGTCAATGAAGTTAAAATTTATAAATAACAAACTTATTTTCCTGGAAGTAAATATATCACTCAACTCGGCATAAATAAAATTAAAAAAATAAAAATAGCCTTCAATCCCTAAAGGGCAATGGCCTCTCCTAAAAGGAGGGTAGCTCGATTGTTCTTCCCACATTTGAGCTACGAATGTGGAATTTTCCTGTCTTTGTCCTTTTGAATTCGTTTGTCTTGGTCTCTGGTAACTTTTAGTCTACACTTTCTCCTTTTCACTCCACTATTCACTTATTTTCACTTTCACTGTCTTAGTCTGTTCTTAGTATTTTATGAGGTTTACGTGTTCCTTCCAGACTTCTCGGTTCCTCGCCATCCTAGTCCAGGTGCTGCCAGCGTTCCTCTTTATTTCGTCCGCCCATCTCGTTCTTGGTCTTCCTGGTCCCCTCTCTCCCTCTCTTGGGTCCCACATCGTTGCTATTTTTGCCCAGCGGTTGTTGTCCATTCTTGCTGTGTGGCCTGCCCATCTCCACTTCGCTACTTGGGCTGCTGTCGCGGCGTCCTTTACCTGTGTCTTGTTCCTGATTTCGGCGTTTCTTATTCGGTCTCTTACTGCTATCTGTAATATCTTCCTTTCCATCTTCCTCTGAGTAGTCTGTATTGAAGTCCTTTGTTGCTGGGTTGTTGTCCACGCTTGTGCTCCGTATATTAGTGTTGGGAGTATGCAGCTGTCTAGGATTTCGCGTTTGAACTTTAGCTGTTGCGACTTGTCCATTAGGATGAAACGTAGGCTCCAAAACTTTCTCCAGGCTAGTGAGATCCTCCTCTTTATTTCTTTGTTGTTGCTGTCTTGAAATGATATGCTTTGACCCAAGTATACGTATTCCTGGACGTATTCTAGTGTTTCCAATTCCATTTGGATCTGGATTTCCTCTCTATTCGTCATTGCTTTTGTTTTCCTGGTGTTGAGTTGAAGGCCTACCTTTTTGCATTGGGTCTGTATTTGTTTCAGCCTGTTCTCTAGGTCTTCTGCAGACTTCGCAAATAAAACGACGTCATCCGCAAACCTTAGGTTCGTAAGTCTCTTTCCCCCTATGTCTATCCCGTAGTTTTCCCAGTCTATTCGGCGAAACACTTGCTCTAATAGGCTTGTGAACAGTTTAGGGGATATTGGGTCTCCCTGTTTGACGCCTCTTAATAATGTGAATGGTGTTCCTTCCTCATCCGTTTTGATCTTGGCTGTGTTGTTGGAATAGATCTTCGCTAGTAGGCGTATGTATTTTCTTTCTATTCCCTGTTTTAGTAGTGCCTCAAGTACGCATGGATGTTCTACGCTGTCGAACGCTTTTGTGAAGTCTATGAATGCTATATATAGCCCTAGTCTGAAATCCTGTGCCTTTTCTATGATCTGATTTATGGTTTGCAGATGGTCTACTGTGGAGAAGCCTGATCTGAAGCCTGCTTGCTCAGGTGGTTGATTACCGTCTAGTTCTTTTGACATTCTTCTCGTTATTATCTTCGAGAATAGCTTGTAGATGTTTGATAGCAGACTGATTGGGCGATAGTTGTTTATGTCATCCTTTGATCCCTTTTTATGCAGCAGTATGATGTTGCTCTCTTTCCACTGTTGAGGTATTTCTTCTTTCTCTAGTATGTCGTCGAATATCTGTTTTAGTGGTTCCCGGAGTATTTCTTCGCTGATTTTAATGCATTCATTTGTTATTCCGTCTTCTCCTGGAGTTTTTCCTCGTTTCAGTTCACTGATAGATGTTCTTATTTCGGACGCGATGATTGAGGGTACCTCTTCGGCCTCTAGGTTCCTGTATTTTTCCATTTCTTCTTCTCTGTCTTCTATGGTGCTCCTGTATAGGCCTTCGTAGAATGTGGTCGCAGCTTCGACAATTCCTTTCCTTGACGTGATTTTGTTTCCTCCTGGGCCTATTGTTCCTGTCATCAAACTTTTGTCCTGGAATATATCTTTCTTCATTTCTCTTGTGGATCTTGACGTTTCCATTATGTCTCTTACTAGCTTTGTGTTGTACCTTCTTAGATCTTCTCTTATTGCCCTCTTCGTCTCTTTGTTTGCTTTGTTGTATTCTGCTTTCTTCTCTTCTGATTCATGTTGTTGTTCTACTTCCTGGAAAATATCGCTACTGTTATTGCAAAAGATCGTATGCAAAAATGAAGTTCCAGTTTAAAACTGCAAAAAGTTGTATGTTCCTTTAATTTGATTAATGAATTTAATGCTTTAGAAGTTACGTTAACGTATAACGGATGCATCTGAATATAGGTGAATGTTTTAGACCAGGGTTAATGTATAAAGTAACTTTCAAAATGTTATTTTTAAAGTTGTAATTCACTTTTGTATTTTCTCATAACTTATTAAGTATATATTTCACATCTTTATGGTATCTGAATGACATATTAGCTCAAAGGCAACTTCTTGTAAAGTTAACTTATGAAATCGAACAAGTTAATATTTATTGCTGCTTATGTATCTGATATACGAGGTATCGCGTAGTGGATACATTTTAAGGGACAACATGAGCTGTTTTCTGTTTAGAAATGGTTTTGATGACGACTCTTCATTCTCCAAGTTCTTTTCTAAAACATCTCTAACGATTTTATTTAATTTTCGTACAGAGATGCTTATACTAAGACCTAAAACTGTTTTTTTAACACTTAAAAAATTATCTGAGCCAGCCACCGTTGTAGAAACGGTTCCATTTACAAAACTTCAATTTAGTCAGTAGGCTACTTCCAGAACTATGATACTAGTGTAAATACATTACATCTAAATTTTATTTTAAATAATATACTACTTTTTAGATTAAATTTAATTTAAATTCAATTTATTTAGAATACACACAAACTTACATATAAATGAGTACCCAATTGATACTTCCAGAATCGAACCCGGAAAAAGACAAAACACAATAAAAACTTAAATAATAATACAAAAAAGTTTGAAATTTGTGAGTAAGTTATAATGCCGACAAAATAAACTTAAACTTTTTTCACATTTTTTAATAGAGTCAATTAATATCAAGTCTTCTGAGGTAATGTATGGTTGACATAATAGTGCCTAGTTTAGCATCACCCTATAAACGCCAGTAGACTTAGTGGAAGTACGGAGGGATAAGCGAAAGATTTTTAATTGGGTTTTCTCACGTAGATGTTAAAACAGTTTTAATAGGATGCAATCTTTGGAGAACATTTGTACCACATCTCTAGTCGAGCAGAACGATTTAATGGATATGGCGCTTGATAGACAAGGAATATTCTCAGTTTAGAGGTAACCCCACAGCAGCTGAACTTAAAAATAATAAGTATGGAAAAAGAAAAAAAATCGTCATCTATAATTGTTAACATGGCGGATTTACAGTCACGCATGTGATTTGTTATAGCCTATATTCTATTATTTTATGATTCTATGATTTTGATCTTTCAGACATACCGGTAACAAGAAATCATAATAATTATTTGTCGAGTTATTATTAATAAACTTTACAATATAGTAAACGACATTTCCAAATGTTATGGCCTTCGGGATCTACAATCCAGTCCCGCTATTCCGAAAATCCTCCTATTCGGAACAGAGTTAAGAAAAAATACAGATTTTTTAAACTTAAAAACAGGTGAAATTAAAAAGACGTTCGTGAAAAAACATTACACAAAGACGTTAACTAGAGACATATAGAGACTAAGCTTGATGAAAACGCCTGAAATCAAAATGGAATGAAACTATGAAAGCTGCTTTCTTACAGTACATGTCAGCTCCATTTATACAATTCCCCGCACTTATTGTAATTTACACCTTAACAAGTCAATACGTTGATATTATTAATGAAACCCGCCTATTCCGAATTCTCGCTAAACCGAACAATGTTCGGTCCCAATTAGTTCGATTAGCGGGACTCTACTGTATTTACAAGTGAAAAAGCACATTCTTTTTCTTGTGAAATTTTACTCAGTTCAATTTTTAAAATTTCAAAGTGGTTATTAGTGTTTTTTCTATTCTGATATTTATGGATATACTAGATAACACAACAGAAATGTAACACAATATCGATTATTCAAACCCACTCTACTGAAAAGAAAGAAGCTACTTGAAGTTTCTTATCACATCCTTCATTTTAAAATATACTGTATATAACACTTGGGCTATAGGGTAAGGTGGTACAATTTCGAACGCTAAACGTATTTTCTTATTTTATGAACAAAATAAACATAAGAAAAAACTATTTGTATTGTAATGATAAAGTTAGTAACCTAGTTGACCCTTCACAAAAATATGAAAGACACACAGCTGTTAATTTGGTCATAGTAATCAATGTTTCATTTTCAAAAAATCGTTCGAAAATGTACCGCATGGGTACAATTCTGAACACCAGTAGGTACAATTTCGAACAGTGGCATTTTCCACAAACAAACTGCTTTTTTCCTTCGGTTTCTACGCACAATTCATGATAACACGTTTTACATGACTGACATTGTATCCAGTCGCCTTTCTTCATGGACTGAGCACTGTTGTAGTTCAACAAACAAAAACCACACTCGTCTTCTTTTGTTGGAGCTGGGCTTTCCACTTTCTTTCGCGGCCTCTGAATATTAAACAGAAAATAAAAAATAACTCCACTAATAGTTTAACCCGGCATCATTAGCATATAAAACTATCATACCATGACTCGTATGTTAGATTTTACTTACGTACTTTTTTCTCTTTTATAGCTATTAATTACAACTCAAACGTAGCCTATTGTTTAAACTAACAATTAGTTTATATGAAATCACATTTACACTTTGAAAAACACATTATTATTATTTTTTATTATTTTTATTATTATTATTATACATTACCTTTCAGTAATAAGAATTATTTTTAAATCGCATAATTCAAATAATGTTTATAAATCACAATAAAAAAATAAAATAAAAAATTAAGACAATAGTGTAAGCATAATAATGATTATTTTGTTCTTATTATTGCTGATTTTATTTTGTTTACTATTATATTGTTATTGCTATTATGTTGTTATTATTTTATCGTTATTATAATATTTTACAACATAAAAAATATTGAAATCAAAATTTTGTTGAAAGGCCTTAGCACATTCTTACCGTTCATAAACAGGGTCCAATGGAAGATGAACTTATAACATGTGCACCAATAAAACAAATACTCAGCACAACTTTATACTTACGTCAACATCTTATCTAAACTATTACTGAAAGCTAATGTGTATTGCATATTGTTGAGGTGTAATCATAACAAGAGTGCAGAGGAAGCACGAGTTGCTGCGTTAAAATAATACTGGTGTTGACGGATATAAGATATCCTTTTACACTTGAATTGCAGAAACAACAAGCCCTTTATGTTTTTAAATGCATTGCTAGCTACCAGCTGTCTTATGCAATGCTTAAGCATCTATTTCTAACAGAGCAAGTGATGTTCGAAATTGTACTGCTTACGTTCAGAATTGTACCTAAAAAGTGTTCGAATTTGTACCTCACGCAACCTTTTATAAAATATTACACAGTTACACATTCCACTCACAAATGACACATGTTGTGCCAATGACATGCGTATCAAAGACCACGCAATTCGTTGGTATTAGTTAACAATCGCTCCTCAACAACGTATTGCAGTAACACAACGTGGAATTAAAAGCAATTTTATAACGTGCCGTTTTTCGAGCATACTGTACATACCTTCGAATGGAAAATAATATTTTTCCTTCAGAATCAGACAGCTTAAAAGAACACTCTCGCGGAAACAGATACACAAAACAATCAGTATTAACGCCATGTAATTGAAAACAGGTTAACCAACAATTGAAACCCTAAAAAGGACCAAAATCTTACTCCGTTCAGAATTGTACCATGTTCGAAAATGTACCACCTTACCCCTATGTGAATTTTCTGTTTGTAGCATCACTGTTCACTGACACGCACACAGAGACACATTTATTTTACAACTTTATCTTAATTGCACCCTCATACATGATCGTTAATCAACATTAAGAAAAATGGGGTGCATTCGAACAATGAAATTCCTCAGGTAGAATTGCAATGCTTGAGGGATTCAAACTTGAGTCCATTTACTGCAATCAGTTCGATTACTGATTAGTTTTACCACAGGCTTCACTGGTATTACTAATTAATTAATTAGTCAATCCTGGGCATCTTCTTGGATTAAAGGGCTTATCCTGGTGCATTACATTAATGATCCGTTAGACATATGCATCAGAATGCACAACAGCCGACACATTTGCATGCAAACCACAGCAAACTCAATGCAAACTGAATTATGCTTCCGGAGTAGCAACTCCTCTGAAGATGATATTGCATGTCATTGCAGTAATGTGGTGATAAATTTCATCCTTTCTACCTACGAGTGACATAGGCTAGTAACTTATTATGTTGTATATTTGTCTATTGTAAAAGACAACTAAGTCCACCGCTGTGGCGCAGGGATGCGTTCGATCCTCTCAAGCAGCGGGCCCGGGTTCGATTCCTGGTCGGGACAAGTTACCTGGTGAGGGTTTTTCCTCACCTGTGAGACAAAAGTCAGGTAACTTTAGGCCCTTGTGGTCCCCGTCATTATCATCCTCGTCTTGTTCGGCATGTGTGTGTGTGTGTGTGTAATGGTGTATCTCGTCCTTTGTGTTCGTGTTGTCTCGGAGGTGGCCCGGCATTGGGCTGATCACTCATCCGGGGAGGCCGTCCATGTCCTTGTCTGGTCAAAAAAGTATGTATGTGATCCAAAGATAATCCCTCTCCCGACAGCATCGCGGCCCTGTGATGCCCGGGCGGCTTGGGTCGCTTTAGTCCTAAAAGGGAGAGGTAAAACTAAAATAAAGAAAGAAAAAAATAAAAGTTAACTAATCCATAGTATTCTGATCTTATAAAATTGACTTACATTTATTTAATTAAGAAATAATGTGCAAAATTGTAAACTACTTCGGGTGTAATGCAAGACATATCAGTAGGTGTGTATCTGTAAGAACCTACTTTCCAGCATTAAAATTACAAAAGTTGATCATTTTTATCGCCCTATTTTTAATCTTCTATTTTAAAAATGTTAACTATTTTTCGATCTTAATAATTATAATTTATATTAATCAAAACATCCATGTGATGTCCTAAAGCAATATAATAAAATGCACATCCTTATGTTAAAAGTTTCATACTTCTAATCCGAAGAAGACAAAACAAATATCGCTAATCACTGTACCAAGACTATGAACATTGCACGAATTGCATAAACGACAGTAATATGTACGGAGTAATAGGAATAAATCTAATAATAAAATATATTTTAATTGGATAATAATAAGTTCGTATTTGTACGTGTGTGGCCTTCTGCGGCCAATGAACTGGAGTGGCCAGTCCGCTAAGACCAGTGAACCAAACCAGATCTCACCCAACTACTTCTCTCAAACAGAATGGTCATAAATTAGTATAGCCCACTTTGGAAAGTAATAGAAAGAAAAATTTGAAGTATTCCACATTCAGCAGATGTGAAAACAAATTGCAGCATCTTTAAACCAGTGCTGTCATTCTTAGTGCAGAAGGTGTTTCCAGACAACGTCGATCTGTTATAAATGCATACCATATGGGTGAAAAGTTACATGATTGAATAGGGTAAAAATGGTTTAGCTTGGCTCCACAGCATGCTCTTGAATTCTTTATAGAGGCATTGAACGTCTACGAAATTTGAAGGACTAAACCCATAAAGCTTCTTTATAGCCTATTGAACAATTGTTGAACTTGAGGAAGTAACGTAAGAGAGACTTGTTTTCGCAGCGGGTTATATCCACATTTCCATTAATATGATTGTGAATTTTTGTGATTTGTTTGATTTAGTGAGGCATTAGAACATCATTTTCGTCTCCTGGGTATTGGTAAAGGGTCTAATTTCTGGTGTCATGGGTAACATATTAGAACTCTTTTGTGATTGTTGGATGGCGAATCAAATATAAGATTGGTAATATGTACAGGTACAGATATAATTTCTAGAAAACATTTTTATATTTCTGAAAACAATAGTTCACCGCTGTGATGCGCTTATCACGCAGCGAGCTCGGGTTCGATTCCTGGTCGGCGTCCTTTCAGGGTTTTCCCTCATCTTTGAGACGAATTTCGACTAAATTTTGGTCCTTGTGATCCCCGGATATCATCTGGCCGTCATTATCATCTTCATCCCGAATGAATATGTGTGTGACTTGTGTATCGTGTCCTATTTGTTCGTGTTGTCTCGTATGTCACCCCGGCATTAGGCTGATCATTCATCCGGGAAGTCTCTCTATGTCCTTGTCTGGTCAACAAAATTTATGTGATCCATAGAAGCTCCCTCCCTCGACGAGTCGCGGTCCTTTAAGGCCAGGGTGGCGGGGGCCACGTAAATGTACATACAAAAGGAGGTAAAACTCAAGGAAAGAATAAAAAGGAAACAATTGTTAATTAATCACCGAGAGAGTTTTTTGAGGCGGTCACCTGACATTCAAGAGGTCGCGGGTTCAAACCCAGTATCCGGCCAACTTGATTAGGATTTTTTTCATGGTTTCTCCAGTCGCAAAGGCAAATTTCGGATTAAATGTTTACACATAACGATTCCTCATCGCTATTTATAGCTTAATGTTACAATCGCTAAAACAGGAAATGAAAAGTAACAAATAGGCCTAGATCAATAGTGTCACGCCATACTGTTATAATATGACTTGATCTTAAACGCCCGTTCTGCTGATGTTCGTTCTTTTGTTTCGTTTTTTCAGCAGAAGTGTGGATACTGTGATGGGTGGCTGAGTGGTCTACAATTTATATAGGCCTTTTACACAAAGTTCACTAATGTTACTATTCAGTACAAGTATTATATCTTAAAATAACATAAACAAGTGTTTATTAAATTTACTAACAATGTAATAAATTAATTGTTTACTATAATTTCTAATCAATTTATTGCAATTCATCGGGTTGAATTAATTCACAGAAGGCAGTGTTTCTGATATACAGGTACTTCAGTTCAAATAAATGTTCTAATAGTTTATCCAAGTCTTTAGTTTTATAATTGGACATGTGACAAGTCTATATACATGAGAATTTTATAGGAAAACATGGTTGTTAATTTAGTGGAATTAGAAAAGTTGTAATTAGAAAAAAAAAGTTGAGTTAAGGCAACTGAGAACTCAGATGCTCTACTGCATTTCAACATTCTCCAAGTAGGAATTTTTCCTTAATCTGTCCCCCGAATCTATGTAAGAGAGGTTTTAATGACCATGTGCACCATTCTAGATTATCAAGCCAATTTATCACCAGTCACAGGTACATGATCATGTCACAGAATAGTGGACCATCGGTCGCTCTCGTTTAATTTGGTCGAGCCCGACAGCGGTGGGCCATTTAAGATTTCATTTTGAATTTACATAATATATCTACCATGATTATTATTTGAAGCAGCCAATGAAATATAATGTGTTCTGATAGGAGTATACATCCGTAAAGGTTATAGGCCTACAGTTGAAATCAAAGATGAGCTAATGCTTTGATAATTATACTGAAATAATTTTCAAGTGAAGTCAGATTTATCAAGAGTGCGTAAACTTGTTAATCCCTCAAGTAGTATTCAAATATCCAGTCTTTAACCCTGCTTTTTCATGTCCTAACAATAATAACAGGCTCGACAGGATACTACGTTTAAACCTGAGCATAGCGACGGAAGTAGACTGAAAGGATTGATGGTTTTCACATGAATCGGTACTAATTCCCACGAAACCTTCAGGAAGTTTCAGTTGAGGAGGAAGGCTATGAAAATAGTAAAAAATATACCAAAATTGGATTTTGTTTTACACCACACAAAATATTTAAACATACAGGTGTAATTCATATTCAAATGAAATCAAATTATCAAACAAACAAATAAAACATTAGAATGCATTACAAAAACCTACATATTGTGTTAGTAGGTTACTTTCTTTGAAAGCCCCCAGTTGATCAAAGCTCGTGTTTAGGGGCTGCAATTATATATATTATATCTAAATTGATAAGTATTATACAAATTCTAGGCATAAACTAAAAACAGGTAAACAAAGTAGAAAATTCAGAATTACAGAAAAAGAAATCCATTTTGCAAACACGTTTATATTTAGAAACAGAAATAGTTGGAAAATTAAAATGAATGAAATGAATGGCAACAAATTATATCTTATTATTAATATTAAATTATTTATTTATTTATTTTTATATTAAATTGGATAATATTTTTGTAAAATCAATATTCTCAGCAATAGGAGTATTTTAAAGTTTAAACCCATAATTTAGATAATGTAATTGCCCAGCAGTAGTCTTGCATTTTGTTTCTGCAAAACGAGACATGGCATTTCTTCTTGTACTTATTCTGACAGTGTACGAAAGAAATAAATTTTGATCGGTTTTTATAGTAATACGATAATAATGAAAACTTACAACTATGTTCGATTTTCATCATCTTGAATTCAAAGTATACAAATTTCGTAGGGAAGTCAATAGGCATTTTGGAACAAATTTTTATTATTCTCTTTAGAATTAAAAATAGTTTTAAACATATTGTCTTAGATACGCAACCCTAGCCAAGAATTCCATATTGGATTATGGACTCTACTAGAGTCTGTAAGATAGAATTTGGAAGAAAATTACGAAGGATGACTAATTTATGAATACTGTAGCTGTAGTTTTAAGTATAATGGTTAAAACTGCATCGTAAAGACATGACGACCTGCTGATGCTTACAGCCATATAACCATTCGTGTGGGAAAAGAACAGCAGATGAAATTCTTCTTGTAAGAGAGTTTTTATTATTATTATTATATTATTATTTCCAATATTCAAGATAAAGTAACTCTGGCACCGTTGCAAATGTATAATGTTTACATTACATGCGTTTCCAACATAAATAAACTATATGCTTTAGGTCATGTGAATAACAAAATATATTCTCAGAAACATGTCTATGTGTGTGTATGTGTGTCTATGATGAGTATTGCTCGAGAACAAAACATTATATCGCAAAAAAATGTTGTATTTTGGTCAGATATCTTCTGCAACGTAATACGAAGAATGACGAGAACTTTCTCTTACTTTTACCACCACCTCATATGAAGAAAATTTCATTTCTCGCGATTTTCTCGAAAAAAAGTTCAAACGTATTTGTTAAAATTTGTTAAAATAACATTTTAAAAAACATTTACTACGTAAAATTACTCTAATGGGTAATTATAAGTCAGCCATTGTTCGCAGAAACTCAGGCCCTAAGTCTTGCATGGCGAACAATAGTCTATAGGCTGAGGATGATAATGATAATGATAATAATAATAATAATAATAATAATAATATTATTATTTAATGCCACTATATCATAAATGCTTTTGGCACAGTCATTTCTACAATTTAATAAAATCAGTTTTACACTTACACATATCTTATACCATTACTTTTAGATAAGTTCTAAATTAAAATAACTAATCTATATTAATAAAAATGAATTTTCAAAAGGGTTGTTGCCGCATCACTTGAGAACGGCTCGACCGATTTGGCTGGTTTTTGTTTTGTTGTGATCGTAATTGTCTGGAGAAGGTTTGTATGAAAGAAAATTTTTGGAAAATCCACGGGGAAAGTCGGAAATGTGATGAAATGAGGCAAAGTTAGACAAAGTTAGAGAGTTCTGCTGTCAATTGTTTACATAAAAAAATTGAAGTGTGACAAAAGAAGTGTGACATATTCACAGTTTGAGAGTTCCGCTTTCACATGTTTTCATAATAAAACAAACAAACAAAAACATATAAATTTCAGTGGATAGCGAAATGTGGCACTTAAAATTTATAACCCAGTCTTCGAGAAGCATTAATCATAATGACTGAAATTCAACCCGGTCTGAGTGGCATAATTAAAATTAAGAGAGGTAAGTCTTTGCGAAGTGGACAAAAGGAAATAATATTGAATGTGTTTAGTGGATTTCTTAAAAAATATCCCAGACTTGCAATAGAAGACATTGTAAAATTGACATTGGAATTCACCGATCTGGAATGTGACTGGAAAGTGGGTAGTGAATACAGAGACTCCGATTTAGTGAAAACTCATCCAATAAAGCCGCATAGTGTTTTAGATAACATTTCTTGACCAATTTGCACGACATTTTGCACACATACCCAGTTAAGCCCGGGAAGTAACGCGGTGAACACTAAAATTCAAACAGACCACTCCTTCCCTTTAAAATGTATACAATTTCTGAATATATTTTACTGAAAAATGAAATGCAATTCAGTTATAATGACAACAGTGTATTGTTTAGAGTGTTCACATAGGGCTTTAGGAATTACATAAAACTGGGCTGTATCAAATTTTGATGCTATCGATGTAATTAATACATTTGTGAAAATAATTCTTGAAGAATGAAATCCAAGAACATAAAGCACAATGTGAAGCAGTCACATAACTTTCTCTACCCTCGACATGGAAAATATTTCCTCCCTTCACATTTTGATGTAGAATAAGCGGTCGTATTGCAGGGACAGCTTAAGTGTGTGCCAGTGAGTACGTACATCAGAAGTCTGTAAAAAATCCTATCCACTGATATGTCACTCATAGCTGTAAAGAAGACAAAATAGGGTGGAACATTTTCAGTCCTATGCCCGCAGTATATTATGTCCCAGGTTTTGGGGAGGAAAGTATGAAAGTGATATTGCATATATATTTTTTTTTTTTTAATTTCAGCTCCGAAACGGTTCAATGGTAACATATGAGTGAGAAATAAAAATTTCCATAAAGACAATACAATCTTATGTAATCGGAATTTATGTTCCTTCTTATTTCAACCCCTCCCAGGCATGGTGTGTAGAAGCAACGGAATGCAACATTCGACATCCTCTGTGAGCCAAAATAAAAAAAGCTATGACTAGCGTTTTCAGAGGGAATACTTTGAGTGTGATAAGTCGTTCTTCCTCATTTCAAGTTCTACGTACATGTTATGCAAGACCCTAGAATTTGAAAATCGAAAGTCCTTCATAACTTAATTTCAAATAACAAAATGAAAACCCGGGCGACGCCGGGCCTTTTACGCTAGTTTATAATATAAAATAATATAAAATATGTTACAGTCTTATGCAAAACTCACTGTCAGTAAACCCATTAATAAAAATGATTTCAATTACCATGCACATTATATCATTTAGTTCCCAATCAATTTACATTTTGCACATTGAGACGACTCCTTACAATACGGCTTCTTATTCTGTATCAGAATGTGAAACGATAACGTTTTATTGCCTATGCTTAGGGTGAAGAAAGTTATGTGATTGCATTTTATCAGATTTTATTTGGGTTGTGTATCCTTCGGGGATTCGACCCGAAGGGTGACAACGACTTTCTTTTCACTTTTACAACCACTTTACATGAAAGGAAGTTTCACATGCCATAGCTAGTTCTTGGGGTATGCCGTAGCGTAGTGGTTGAGGCGCTGCGCTACAAACCGGAAGATCGCGGGTTCGATCCCCGATGAGGTCATTGTAGTTTTTCAATTGTCCTAATCCTTCTGGTGGCACCTCTAACTATAATGATTACCAGGAGCAATCCTGGGGGTAAAGGCGGCCGGTGCGTAAAGCTGAAAACCTTACCACCTTCATATGGCGACTGTCTGAAAATCTGGGAGCCTCAAACTCTGGGCCTCCATGGCCTGTAATAGGGATCACTAGTTCTTCCGTATTTTATATTTAATACCTGAATAATAATTTAAATCCCTTTATTCATGAGAGTTCACGTTTAATGAATAATAATTACAGATGATCTCTCCTCTGGAAAACCATTTTGTTTTAGTTGAGATCAGTGAGGTTACAAGCTGTATTTGAAAATGCTTCCAGACTGTGCATAATTAACGGTTATAGCGCAAACAACGAAAATGGAATATTAATGGACTTACCTGTGCAATCTGGTCAAATCTTCCAAACAGTTCGTTGAGAGTCATGACTAGATCTGAGGCACTAAGCTGCTCTGAAAGAGGCGTGAAGTTCACGATATCTGCGTATAAAATGCTGAAACAAAGACCAAATGATATTATGTTAGACATATTGCCAAATTTTCGTTTTTAAATAGAGGGATTCAGGATTGGAATGATTTTCCTGCAGAAATCTTCGAAACGTTTCCTGCTAACGCCAAATTTTTTAAAAATATATTGAATAGGGTACATTATAATGTATAATATATATATATGTATATATTCCTATAATTATAGCTGTTGTGATATTTTATGTGTAACTGTATGTATAGTGTGTCATTTTTGTATATATGTATGGCTGGTATTTATTGCAACACTTCCACCGGGTTGTTGGCCCACTTGAAGTGCAACAAAATAAATAAAAAATTTATAATTGAAACAATTTTATTTTCAAAACGACTAAATAAAAATGTAATTTTGTTACTGAAAAATAATGAAGTTTATCAAGTACTAGTTTGTAGCAGATCTGTCTAGTTAGTTTCAGCTTCACATCATTAAACACATATCTTCTAGCACTTCCCTGGTATTGATTGTATTTTGATTTATGCAAGCTGGTATAGTGTCTACTCATGTAATACTCCTTCGAAACACCTAAGACTTGAGAACAGATAACACACTGTGGTTTTCCAGTATGTTCAACAAAAAAGTAACTTTCCTGCCACTTTGACTGAAATTGTCGTTTGTCATCTTCAACACGCCATTCCTTAAGTTTGGCCATTTTAGGTACTGCTCTCGCAACAACCACGACAACAATCTCTCGTCGTACTATGTCTCTCGAACAACCTCTCTCGTCAAAAACAACCACTTCGAATTGCCCTGCGCTCCCTTCTATAGCGAAACCAAAACCTTCCAGAAAATCCTCCTCGGCACATGAACGATCGCGAACCTATCGGCAGACAGTCACTGGCGACCACCCCTCGCGCCGGACGTATTCGTGGGAATCGTAGTAGGCACGACACGGATTATAATGGTCGAAGAGTGAAGCTTCAATATGGCCGTTATAGGGGAAACGAAGATTTTAAGATGCTGTTGACGTAAACTTAAAAAACCTAAAGTGCTATTACTTAAAAACCTAAATCAGTAAGAACCGTAAACGATTTCTTTCTTTCTTTCTTTCTTTCTTTCTTAATCGTAGTTTTACCTCTCCCTTTTAGGATTTAAGCGACCCAAGCCGCCCGGGCATCACAGGGCCGCGATGCTGTCGGGAGAGGGATTATCTTTGGATCACATACATACTTTTTTGACCAGACAAGGACATGGAGGGCCTCCCCGGATGAGTGATCAGCCCAATGCCGGGGCCACCTCCGAGACAACACGAACACATAGGACGAGACACACCATTCACACACACTCTCTCTCAGAACAAGGCGAGGATGGGGATGAAGATGATAATGACGGCCAGATGATATCCGAGGACCACAAGGGCCTAAAGTTACCTGACATTTGTCTCACGGGTGAGGGAAAACCCCGGAAAAAACCTCACCTAGCTAACTTGTCCCGACCAGGAATCGAACCTGGGCCCGCTGCGTGAGAGGATCGGACGCATCCTCTGAGCCACAGCGGTGGACACGACTTTTTTTTCAAAATGTGTAATTAAATTTTTTTATCCAGAAAGAAGGGCAAGGGCAACAAAAATGACCAGGTTGGACCACGCTGGCCTATATCATTCTGAAGCTAATTTACGAACTCTTTAATTTATTAGAAATAAATATAATTGTAGATTGCAAAGGCTAAGTTTTATTAATTTAAGAGAAAAGTGACATTTTAAATTTAATTAAATTACCACAGTGAGCATATCACGGAGCAACGCCACTGAAAGGAGCCTTCTGCATTATAAACAAGCTGTCCACCTACTGAAGCAAACCGCGTATAGTATCTGATTGCCACTTTAGCTTATCTCCTGCGAAAAGAGGCTGTCCAGCTTTACTTTGGACCCACTTAATGAAGCTGCCTACAGCTGTTTGCAGAATCAAAGCTACTATATCTACAATATAACTGTCCTCTATACAAACTAGTCCACTACAATTAGGCAACAATCCTGTCCTCTAATCACATTCACGTGATTGAAGCATCCACTTCATTCAAATGAGTCACCATAATATTGTATCCATGCAGAAAATATAATGACATGAGCAAGTCTTACTCCAAACAGGTCCTGTTATGGCCGGTCCCATTACATTAAAACAGTAATAAAAGCATTAAGATTAAAAAGTTGTACCATTTCATTAAATCTCACGAGTCACAGTACACATTTAGATCCGACATAGATACAACCTAATGGCTCTAGAGTTCTCAATTTGACGACGGTATCAAACCAATGAATTAAAAGTTGTCTTTACGAGCAAGTTAAAAAAGAAAATAATACCTACAAACAAGAAACGTTAAATTTCACACAGTTTACGGAAGTCTCTGTCACTGGCCAGTTAAATAATTTACTTTTAAATTCGTCTTATACCCTAAAAAAACTAGAACTTAGGAAATAAGCTTAACCTAAGCGTATAACACCTTGGGATTATTTGGCATTGCAAATATGTATTTTTATATGAAGGGTTCGGATGTTTATGACATGCCATATTTTTATCCTGACCTCCATTCTCGCCGCAAACATAATTAAACACGAATTGCACACTTGTTATCCTAATCGGGCCGTTTTTATTTTGCATATAAAGTCATATTTTTGTCATTTTTATATTCTTAGTCATATTTTAGCCAAATTTGAAATTTAACGTCATATTTCAGTTATAAATTCGGTAAAGGAGCAAAATTATGCAGTGTATGTACTACATGGTCGAATTAAATTTTAAACTTATTTCATTAATTTAATGTTTCTGCCAAATTAATAGATAACTAAATTTTAAAATTAATGCATTTGTTCATATTTTATAGGGACATGCAAGATCTACAAAACATTATTTGGAGCTGATGAAGAACACAGCAGCAAATAATTTTAAAACAGAAGTTCATTACAAGTAAAGCTGTAAATCACCAAAATTGTTAAAAAGTTATTATTCGATTAAATTCTTGTGATGTAAGAATTTAGTGTATTTAAACGTTTTAAATTGGAACATTTATTTTTTGAAAATGCGTTATTCTATTAGGTCATATTTAGGATTTCTGGATCATACTTAGTCATTTTAAGAGCATATTATCAGTCATATTTTCCATTTTTTTAGGTCATAAACATCCGAACCGTATTTATATGATTGCACATATACATGTGGTGTTGGAATTAAAATTATCTGGGATCTAACTCGGGCCTCCACAGCTGTATTCAGGAACTCCGAGCACCGGACCAACTACCACGAAAGTCGTCGATGTTCTAATAAGAATCCCTGTTAGAAACATAGCTACATCTGCTACGTAACATGCGTATTGCTTTACATTTGCATTTATAATTACATTTTATACATTTATTTTATACAAATGCAACATACAACATAAGACCACCCGAATGAGCAACGCTCGTCCTCGGGCAGAGAACAGTTCTTTACAATACCTTGTACACAATTAAATAAACTATTGAATTCAAATGAATAAAAGAATAAACTATTGAATACAAATAAATAAAAAATATATAATTAATTTGAATTCAAAACCTAGAGAAAAAATATAAAAAGAAAGAACAGAAAAAATAAAAATAAAATACGAAAATGGGAAGAACAATTTTGAAATCCTGTGATATAACAAATGAAGTGGTTCCTTAAATTTCTACAAAATTACAAATTGAAGTAAATTTTAAAGTAAAAATAAGATTTTTTACAAACTTATTGAATTCTTTGTTGTTCATATGTACTATTTCCGGATGTGACCTAATTATGGAGTTATAGAGTCTTGGACCATAATAATTGCATTTGTTAATTGTAAAAGTTAAAGGTCCAACACTTCACGCCACTGACGATATGAAGTTTGGAAACAAAGCCCCCCATGAGAGCTAACTCGATCAGGCCTTAGGGGTAACCGAGCAGGATGAGCGTGGGTGGGATAAGTTAGATGAGCGTTTGGTTTGAATTTCCAGGTACGTAGTAATTACTGAGACCAAGAAGTTCTAAATCTAATTGCATTACTTTCTAATAAAGTCAGCTCCTTTGGGAATTAGACATCCAGATATCATTTCTGTATTGCCTATAGACGAACTTGAAGTGGAAAGTGCATAATATAAATTATATATGGAAAAATATATCTAACCGCTTTTTGATATAAGAAAGTTGTGTGTTGATAAGTGTTCATACTACCTACCAGGGCCGGATTTAAGAGTACGCCGCCCATAGGCTGAAGTCCATTTGCCGCCCCCTCTATAGTTCATATTTGCTTAATACATTTGCTTTATACAACAAAAGGATAGAATTCATTGGTGTGTTCATCTTTTTTAAAAATAAAATTCATTTAGTTTAGATAAAACTACACTTTTATTAGTTTACATAATAAATTATATAATCAAATTAGTTATCTACTTTTTTTACTCACTTCTTTTAAGATTCGTTAAAAAATGAAATGGGTTTCGAAATTAATTAACTAATTCTTGAAGATCAGTGATCACTATTTTCAACATATTTTTATATTTTAATGCTAATGCCTTTCTTTTGCGTAATTGAAAAACTGTGTTCAATTTGAATCAAGTTGTCCTACACGGTGAAATGAAATTACACAAAATGTAGTTAATTATTGGTTTATTTGTTGAAAAATATACAAACTTCTCTAGAACAACTCACCCCACGTAATTCGTACGGAAAACATTATTAATGTCTGAAATACTTCATTTTAACTTTTGAATAAAATGCCAAACTGCCGCCCCTGAAAATTTGCCGCTCTAGGCTGCAGCCTACTTAGCCTATTTAGAAATACGGCCCTGCTACCTACTTCGTATGTATTCATTGCAATATCCCATTTGAAATTATTAAGTGCCAGAATGGTACTTTCTGAGATTGTGTGGTGGACGGGAAAATGTCTGTCCGCATGTCTATCTGTCTGTCTGTCTGTACGCGCGATAACTCAAATACCCTTTATCGGATTTTTTTCAAACTTGGAATATGCATTTATAACGTTCGTGGTAAGAAGCCTATTGATATTGAACCAAATCGGTTGACCGTCACCGGTGCCCAATTTAGTGCCTATTTTATGGTAATGTATTAGAAAGAATTTATGAAATGAAAATCAGTTCTTATGACAACAAATTGTTTTACAGTGTTCATATACGGCTTTGGAAGTTGCTATACAGGTAGCTTTGACAACTAACACTACCCACATATTCCTTCACATATGCTTATCAAACTATAACTTTTTTCTTCCGTAAGCCCTGCTTAATGAATCGATCTGGAGCTTAACTTGGAAATAGATTTTAAAAAATATATATATATTTTCTGCATATCATAATTGCAATTATCACTGATTAAACAAAAACATTCTGGCACTTTGTTACACCAGTTTACCTGATTTTATTTTTGGGCTAATGAGTGAATGTAAAGAGAATATTAATACTTAAAAAAGGCTGTCGGGATATGTGCAATATGGAAAGTAAACTTTTATTCATGAAATTAAAAATACCTACAGTAATTTCATTATTCAACATTACATGTTTGAATTATGTTAAGGATAATATCGACATGATTTTACTAAATAACGCAACATATGAGTACAATACCAGAAATACTTATATTAATGCAGAAACATCATTACAATAGATTCAAAGGATTAGGTATTAAATTATATAACGTAATGCCAAAGCAAATTAAATAGAAACCAATCAATTAAGAATATCAGTGAAACGATTATTGCATAATCTCTGTTTATATAACATTAATAACTGTTCCGGTTCGTTTAAATGTGAAGTCTTTTTTTTTTTTTTTTTTTTTTTTTTTTTTTTTTGCTAGTGTTAACTTTTTCAAATTGTACACAATATGCATGAATAGTAGGCCTAATATTTTTTCTTTTTCTATTTTCATTGTTAATATTTACTCTCACTATTTCTCCTTACCTTACATTTTATATATTTTGGGCCCATATAGTCTATATGTGCAATCTACATTTTTCTCAATAGAATTATCACCTGAAGTTCGATATGTTATCAGATGTAAGTGAAAATATAAGGAGAATATTCAAAAAATGTAATGTGAATACATCCTAACTTACCAGCAGCCATTAATTTCCGGGTTTATGACTGAATTGAAAGGAGGGTTTGTAAATCTTTCCCTGTAGCAATGATTTTCCGTATTATTTATTGATTGAAAGGCTATAGTTAAAAATTCGGACGTATTTCCCATATAATTAGTGCAATTTTAGACTTGTACTCATGAATCAAAGAATCACTAAATTAGGGGATCGCACAACTGTATATGAGGTAGGCCTATTGTATTTCAGCGATGACGCCAATTAAGGGTAATCATAGGAGAGATTGGATCTGTCACCGTGAGTCGAACTCAGGCTGGGTGAAGTTCATGGGTTCGAATTCCGGTGTCAGAGGATCTTTCTCCTAAAATATTCTTTTTGTAATCTTAGTTCAGGAAAAAAATATATATTCTGAACTAAGATTACAATTTAAATAATCAATTGAACCCTTTTATGACTTTTTAGATGTATTATACACAGTTTCGAATTATTCCATGGATCACCAAATTGAAACCATGATCACCACATGATCTAATGTCTTACGCATTAAAGTAGAAATTTATAGATCCATATTGTTATAAAAATCTTTACAAAGTACTTTGAAGTATATTACCTCTAAATAAATATCTTCTCATAGCGAACTTGAAATTTTAAGCTTCCTACTTAGTGAAGTAGTCGAGGTCAGGAGATGGAGGATTAAAAATGTCTGCCAACTGAGTGTGGTTTTTCTGGATTTTCCTTACTCAAAAAGGTGAATTAAAATTACTTTTTTCCTACTCAAACTTTCCCTGTTCGTTCTTTGCGCAAGTTTTAATATTATCTCACGAGCAGGCCCATCATTATGCTGATCACGCCTAAGAGAGCACCTCTACCTCCTATCTAAATATAACCTATTCTATCTCTAGATTTGAATCCTCTTCTTTGGGCGGTGGCGTTTAAGGAGGTACATCTGTACATCTGTACCTGAAGGTACAGGAGAAAGGGGGTTAAAAGGAAGAATATACACAACAACTTTTCCTAACTAATTTTCTGACGAACGAGATAAATAATAATAGAAGAAGAATATTTTTAAAATAAATGTGAGCATGGCTGTTGCTGTGAATTCAGAAGAAACTTTAAGCATAAAAGTTGTAAACAATTCCATTAAGAATATAGGCCTAAAGATTTTATCGGGTGTGGCAGTATCATCAGTACAGAATAATTTTCTTGTTTTTGAACACCAATAAGCAAGCAAAATGCTAATTGATCAAAAACTTTCGTTAGAAGTCCGGTTTGTACTAAAACTTGACGAGAAATAAGAAAGGAAACTGTAAAAACAAAACAAAATAAAGAATAAGCTTACCTGACGTTGTTATGTCTCTGAACATACATCTCATGGAAACGTGTCTGTTTATTCGACATTTCCTGACACGCATCAGCCATCTTCAGCATGATACTTCTCTTCACCTGCAACAAAACACAAAAAATAAAATCACGTTAAAATTATAAGTACGAGAGTCAGATATTTTAACGGGGGACATACACATTTCAGCATTAAAAATGAGTGAACTTCAATATTTGTTTTCGCAGCAATCCTTAAATAATCATCTTGATGTTTGATATTCAATATAAGTTTCACTGTTCGTACAGTTATATTGACTAATTTCAGATAAACTGAAATTTTAACAAAATTGAAAATGAATTGTGTGTTTATAAAAGGTAAATGCCACGAATGACATTTATAATGTCTATTTACCGAATAATATGTAATAAGTAATTAATAAAACGTACTGAAGTTGAATTATTTGAATAGCATTTTAGATTGACACAGTAGGTTACTATTAGGAGACATTAATGTTATGTAATCAATGTCGCTGTATTCTGAAAACAAAACGATCAGTTAATAATCATCTATTTATTCAAGTATTGTTTGCTGAAATTCAATATTGAATATGTCTAGCGCAAAACATAGTTTTATCATTGTTATAGTTCCAAGGGAAGCATACTGGTATTATTTCTTGAAATATATTACGAACGTAATAGCTCAGCTGCGTGGACTGGCGAATCTGTATCGAAATGGGTGAAAGATAGCTTGACTCTATGAATTCATCCACACCTCTCAGAGACATTAGACTTCCCCCGCAGCGTACATTCATGCTGTCGAGGTTATATGTTCAAAATGTCTACACGAGGTAATTAGAAAAAAAGTAAAGTGATCCCTGTACAGGCCATGGAGGCCCAGAGGGTTCCAGGAGGTTGAGGCTCCCAGATTTTGGACATTCGGCACGTGAAGGTGGTAAGGTACACGAGGTAATTACAATTATTAAATGCCAACATTGCTTAATTATGGAATACATTTCCCGTAAAACATTATAATGCTGATTCCTGTACAGATGTAAGCGTAATATTCACTGTATTTCCAGAACAAATCTTAACGTATCTTGACGATAGTGACGTATGCATAAATTAGAATATAAGGGAAATGATAATATAACATAAAAGAGGACATGTCTTTATCACTTTTGTAGGAGACGATAAAAAAAAATTCAATAAATTAATATTGGGTGAACCAGTCTTGACTGACTGATTTCAGACTCATTCTTAAATGTTATTGGTCCAAATCTAAAGAAGACGTATAAGCTAGATAGTCATAGCAAAGAAGTGGCTGTGCTTTTTTCGCTGATCACTTATCTGACGATCTCCATATATATTTCTTTATTATAATTTATATTTATTCCTGACTGGTGGAGTATAGAATGTCCTAAGATCCTCATGTAGGCCTAAGTCTCTGACATAAACTTACATGAGAGAAGCGAACAAACTGCTTCACTTAAAGAGTTATGCCCTATAAAAACCTATGAAAACGAACATATATAAACGGGTTTATTAGACGTTTTCATTGGCGTAGCATTTTTAGAGTAACCCCATTTCTCTTGGAATTTATCGTCGATATAAAGGAGAAAGTGTGGGTGACAATGAAACTTCAGTATCACGAACGGCTGTTGAAATAAGAGGAGTCCCAGTGAGAATGCAGCCACACAGCCCTGAGCAAATCCCTGGGAGACCTTGTTGTAAATCCGGTCACTCTGAAGGCACAGCTCAATGATCTTTTCCACAGAACCGATTCTCATCTTGATCCACTGAAATGAGAACTATGCGTTTTTACGCTCAAGTAACTCACTGTTAAAACTGCCACACTATTTCTTCACTTTCGTAACGACTTTGAATAGCCTACCCTGAAGCCCTGAGCATCCGCAGAAATTTTGTCAAGGGAGGGCCAATGAACAAATTACTGCCACCACCACCATCACTACAGTCTGATTTAAACAACCTGCGACTTGTGACATGGTATGGAAGGGTATGTTTCCATGGTTTTTCTGAAGATATGCGAGATGTTTGCATTTTGGAGTGATGCTAAACAGCTGACTGAAGCTCTAATACAAGTAATACTGCGTAATACAGCGCAGTTTTCCCACTTTTCCACTTCAAGTGGACTGTTACAAGTCGCAGGTTGTTTAAATCAGACTGTATATTGCTGCTGCTACTACTGCTACTACTACTACTAAACTAAACTCCGTGGCGCTACATCCCTGAAGGGACAAGGCTTACCACCAGACCGCTGCGTCATCTACCAAACGCAGATGGCTGGAATGGGGGGGGGCATGTGGTCAGCATGCCGACACCCACGGCCGTTAAAGGTGGTTTCCATGACCGGAGCCACTACTTCTACATCAAGTAGCTCCTCAATTTGAATCACGAGGCTGAGTGCACCCCGTTCCAGACCTCCCTACATCAGAAAAATCCGAGGAGATACCCGGGCCGACGGATCTATAGTCAGCGACGCCGGCGGTCGCTACTACTACTACAAACACTTTATTATTACTATTATTACTATTAATATGACTATTATTTACATCCTTCGTTTACTGTAGCTGGATATATGAGTTTGGATGCAAAGAAAAAATCTGATGTAGTACACTCTCATGACTTACAATTTCACAGGTAGACCCTACTATTCATATAAAATGCAATACTTTCATTGTCTTATCTTCATTATAATAAAATGTTTGGCTATAAATGATTTCAAGTTTTGGGGGAGTAATTATTCCATTACGAGTATGTTCATATCTAAGGTAGTCAGCTGTTACAACGCGTTTTTGACCCAACAACTCCACCTATAGTGTGTGGACACTCAAGCCTCTCTTCAGATTAATTTATAGTCATTGAATCATTTAGTTTAAAGATTTATATGTAAAAACAAAATTTATAGGGGGGAGGCAGCGGTCCTACCCTGCCCCCTCTTCCGGACGGCCATGCCTGAAGCCAACTTCATCGATATAATATCTATTAGTTACTTTGATAAAGTTCATTCTATTAGTGGAAAATTTCATTTACATTGGAAATGTTATCGTGCAATTCATTATAACTTGAATAGCTTCGATTTTCTATCTAATCTTATATTTGAGCTGGTGTTTCCGTGTAGACCGTATTCAATTGTGAAACTAATTGAAGGAAGTCTTGCTCTATTGTCATAGCAACCTGATTTTTTTCTACATGACGCATGCAATTGTCGATCCATTCGATTTTGTTAGCCTACTTGATTCCTTTATTTATAACATTATGACACACAGAGACCCGAATTTTTCTTAGATACCGCAGGTGGACGGAAAGGAGATAATGAATGTAGGCCTAAATGGGGAAACATTTTTCTATTTGGATGGAACTCACTGTACAGTTCTTTTTTCTGGGGGGGGGGGCAGATACCTCGAATCTGAGGTTGTTTTTCACGGGCGGCGAGAAGATATGAATTTTTATATATAGGCAGACGGAAGTAGGATCATGAATGTAGGCCAAAATGGAAACAGAATTATCGAAATGGACAAGACTCATTGTACGGGAATTTATTGGACTAGAGGACTCGATTCTTAGGTCTTTTTCATGGGCGGCGCTTTCTAATCGTGAATTGTACCTCGAAGCCGGATTTTAACTTTATCTTTAGGTCGATTAATAGTTTAAATTGTTTACGAATTATTTAGGTGTGTTAAGAAATACAATGTTTTAATTACGTTTCTGTTAAATAAATGATTTTAAAAATCTAGCAATTGAATTAATAAACACGGACTGGTAGTATTACATCTAAATACTTACAAGATTTATGAATAGGTATACAAACTTAAAATTATTCATTACAAGAGAAATGGTAATAAATATAAAAATGCGGAACACTGCTACAATTTAGACAAGATTTCGATATAACATTCATAACATTGGGTGGTTAATTAATGGATCTCAAGTCGTCGGATTCTAATGGTGTATAGGTCATGTTATAAAGGTAAATAGAAAATAGCTTATACATCTGAAGTGAACTAGATCTCAGTTGACCTTACATATAATAGGCTAAACCAGTTATTTGATAGCTGGAAGTAACGTCAGGAGACTTGACCCCTTTAACATATGTTATGCTGAAATAAGCACCTCAAGCAACATAGTCATAATTTTATCCTCAAAGACCAATATTCCCAATCACTCTATCCAGTCCCGAACTCAGTTTTACTCCACAATATTTACACTCCCACTCTCAACACTCTTTCCCTGAGGAAGGCCGCAGAGATGATAGCTGCCGAAAGCTTGGTTTTACGCAGGTTGGCTAGGTTTATAATCATCTCTACTCTAAGGGCCTTTACGATCACCTCCCGATAAAATATTTATCTGCCAGATAGAGAAATTATCTGGAAGTTGGCCAAGAATTGCGCACTACGCTCTCCCAACAAAAACTATTTGGAAGGTCATCTCCCAGTTAAGCTATCGGAAGGATGGAGTGGCTGATAAACTACCAATTGACAGGTATGCGGACTAGGTGAAAACAAAATGGCTGTCTATTGGAGCTTCGTAGCCACATGAATTTCAGAATTGATAATAGAAGACCGTTTTAGGTTCACATTTGAATGATATAGAATTGCACAATTGATTAATGTACTAATTGTACAAATATAAAAATACGCAGGATGTAGCACCTATTCTCTATCCCATTTAAGAACGATTCTGTTCAAAACAAAGAGGCGTGGCTGTCATAGCCCGCACGTGAGAACGCACGTGTTCACCGTGTTTAGTGTTAGTTTGTTTATTCTCAGTACAACTCACCCGCAGGGTCGTCGTGAACAATGAATCCTTTGTTTTGTTTGCTAATTGATATACTAAATTATAATGATGACGATGCCAGTGAGAGTTTGTTATTTCACGTGTAAATGTTGATATTATTGTTGCATGAACTTACGAACACTCGTTAGCCACACCCTGCTAATGGCGCATGCTAATGACATTAACCAATCACGTTTTGTCACATGATGCGAATTTTCCGCGAACTCTCTGTGAGTTCTCCTCCCCTCTGTTTTGACTAGGATCAAACTAGAATGGGATCAATTATAGCAGCTGCAGCTAGAACTAGGAGAAACATACCTCGGCGCTAACCGGTTTACTATTTAAGTTAAATCTTACTGCACTCTTCCCGAAAGCAGTTCGGGAGTGGTAATACAAGACATCTTCCAGTTAATGCATTTGGAAGTTACTGAATGATTTGGAAGTTACTAAAGGATTTATCGGGAAGTGAAAATACAGGCTCTAAAGATTGTCTGCTTTAGTCATGAAGTACGCTAGTAAGTGTTAATGAATTATTGTTAGCATACAATTGACTTGATAAGAGACATTATTTATGAAAATATAGGAGCATAACTTTAGATGCAAGAGCTTACAGAGACAACAGACCTCTGGAATTTCTCAAGAGGATGCAGTATTCAGATTGCAAACATGTCAAAGAAAGGAACTTTCATTTGTGGCACCGCAGCTCTTAGAGACATTTAACCTCATAGGAGAACTGCCGCAAGAACTTAGTCCATAATTAATTAAATCAAGCTTACCTCCGCCAGTCCTAATCCCCTTTCCCCTGAGAACGGGATAACAAAACCTTCGCCGTACTTACACCTCTCTGCTTCCAACAAACACACCCTTTCCTAAAATCCCGTTTCGATTCACCCTACCTGGTTCAAGTACTTTTTTTTTATTTTCTATAATCAAGTTTGCTGTTTTGAAATTGTTATTTAAACAAGCAAGGAACATAGTTGCAATTTTTATAAACTCCTTCTATGGTCAAATCATGGAAATCGATAAGTGCAAAAGTATATGTTAACCTTTTCACTGCTACCGACGTATAAAGGCGTTACATTAAAACATTGTTTGAAGCGGAGATATAATATTAATATAGGAATGCTTTTTTTTTAATATGGAGAATTTTATTCACGTGATACGATTTTCATCCATGAAAACAACCCATTTTACTGAATTTTTTCCTTAATGATTTCAAACTTAGAGCCCACTGGCGATTTTGCTTGATGATTGCTTATATAAACACAGAAATTCAGCTCTGAAAGGAGTAGTAAGTAGATTTAAGCACTCGCTGTTGTTTGGCTCTTTTCACACCTGGGTCACTTGTGACGGTCACCGCTAGTATTGCCAATAGTTACTACATGATAAAACAATTTGTAATCGCTTTTGACCTCCCAAATGGCAGGCTGACATTCCACCTCACTTATAAAATCTTCAGTATTAATCAAATCTAAACACATGGCTGGATAACTAGTTTCGCTGAGCTCAAATTGTACAACTGAATTATGTATATACAACTTGCATTGTTGGCAATCATAAATGAGGTGACCGTCACAAGTGACCCAGTGTGAATGCTCCCATTTAAACCAATGCTTCTTCGCCGGTGACTGTCACAAGTGTTCGGAGTAGACACTGCAGCGTCACTTGTGTTTGGGTGACCCAGTGTAAATACTCCCATTTAAACCAATGCTTCACGGTCACGGTGACCGTCACAAGTGACCCAGTGTGAAAAGAGCGTAAGTAAATAAATAAATAATTACCTTAAATAAATAGATAAACCAGTGAGCTTGAATCTGAACCAAAGGTAATTTACTTTTAAGAAATAAATGACGGGAAACGAACAGGCTTACACGCCTACAATATTTATTTTCACATCTGATTTTTTAGAAGATAAAAATATGAACGTCATAAACAAGTAAATTTAAAACTATGACTCACATTTTTAACAATTAAATATGTTCTATGCTAATGAATGCTATAATGTTTAGAAAAGTATCGTTTATGTAGTAGTTCTACTATACAGAGTGTTCAAAAATGAAGTATTTATTTTGTTGAAAGAGTGATTTTACTGGAAACGGTTTTCATGGTATATGTTTGTTACACAATACTTTTAACATGTTCAACACCTTTCATTTTTCGATATTGACTCGAAAATTACTTCTGAACCATGCCAGTGTTAAAGCAGCGGTAACTCTTTCGGAGCTCTCACAATGTGGTAATGGGTCAGGTCGGGTAAATGTCGTGTGAAGAGCTCCGTTTAACGATATCCAAACACCTGGTGGCAGTGTTGGGCGTAAATCAATTAATTTTTCAATCAACTCTTTAATTGAATAAAAAAAAAAGTATTTGCGATAAAATTAATTGCAATTAAATTAATCGCAATTAAACGTTTAATTGCATGTTCCTATTAAAGTATTTGGATTAATGTATGTTAATCGTAACTCGCAATTAAAATAATTGATATTAATTTGTTTAATTGTTCTATGAAATCCATTACCGAAATCAATTAAAAGTATTACAAGATTTCGAAAATTTTAACTACATTAATAAACATCAATACTACTTATTGATACAAAAAACGAATATCATCCTTATACCAATTATTTATATTTTGATGTATGTTTTTCATTTGTGAAATGTTTTGACATGTTCCAAAAGAGAGTCGTGTTAAAATGCAATCTAAACTATTGTAAGAAATTATAATCTGTCGTTATCTGTCTAATCAGGTTTAATGAAAATCATCGATGTGTATTAAAATCGGTGTGTTATTTGTAACTAACATGCGTATTTCAGCATCTTGCTTACGCATTTTGTTATGATACCAGTCCACGCACCAAGCCCATACAGTAGTCCTTTTTAATTGTAAGTTTTTATTTAAATTCATAAAACAATTGAAAAGTAATTAATTGTTAACTGTAGCAAATCACGATTGACAATTGATTAACTGTTAATTGTTACCACTACAATTAACAATTAAGTAATTTTCCACAATTACAGTTAATCAATTGTCAGTTGTTACGGTGACAATTAACAATTAATCAATTGTTAATCCTTAATTGTCTTTACAATAAATGTGCCCAACACTGCCTGGTGGCGCTTCCAACTTGACCGCTTCAAAAATCGCCTCACTTGCCACCAGGAATCATGGCCGCGCTTCCAAAGAAGATGACACCACCATGTGTGTATGGTTATATTTACGCCACCATGGCCGCGCCACCAGGTGTTTTCATTGTTTTAAATGTAAGGCTTCCAAGGACGCGGCCACCACCACATATAAAGGGATTCGTTTAAAATAATGAAAACACCTGGTGGCTCTGCCATGGTGGCCTAACTACTAATCAGGCCATGAAGACAGACTTTTATATCGTTCACACAAATTTCATTCATGATATTGCGAAGACAAAGTTGGACAGGTCATGTAGCTCGAATGGGTAATAACAGAGCCCAATATAAGATTCCAGTCGGAAAATCTTTTAGGAGAAGGCCTGTAGGAAGTCCTAAATTTAGAAGGAAGGAAAATGCTAAGGCTGATCTCAGAAAGATTTCAATGAGTTGAGAAGATTGAACAGAATAAATTAAGTAGAGAGAAAATATATTTTTTTGCTGCTGCGGTGTTGAGCTCTCGAGTACTTGATTTCGAGTTAGTTAATTACTTGGTATATTTAAGTTTGAGACTATATATATGATGGAATATCACTGTATGCCATCAGTGTCCTGAAAGACATTTTTTAAAAAGACAATTGTATTTACATAACTCACGAAGTACTGAAGAATAAGATTCAGTTGAAAGTTGGCTGCCTGCTTTGGCTATATTAGAGACTATAGACTATAATCTAAACTAAACTAAACTAAATTCCGTGCCGACACCCACGGTCGTTAATGGTGGTTTCCATGACCGGAGCCGCTACTTCTCTATAAAGTAGCTCCTCAATTTTGATCACGAGGCTGAGTGCACCCCGTTCCAGACCTCCATACCCCAGAAAAATCCGAGGTTCCGGATATCGAACCCGGGCCGACGGATCTGTAATCAGCGACTCCAACCACAAGACCACGCCGGCGGTCATAGACTATAATCAGAGGCTTATTATGTAAATGAAAAAATATATGTTTTTATTAATCCATATAACATTAGCCAACATTGTTACTTTAAAAAATAATTAGCTTATAGCAAGAAATATGTATGTTTAATCTTCCAGTTTGTAGTATATTTTTTTAGATATAACATTATTGTTAACATCTAGTAAACAACGTGAATTCTCAGATTTGTTTCATAGATACAGTATTAACTTTTTATATTAAAACTAAACCTTCTACTTTTATCTCGCTGATATGTTTTACAACAGATAAATCACCAAACATGGTGATAAAATGTAATGTTTATTCTGATATGTAAACTGTTGATAACATTGTAAAATTTAGGTCTACTTCTGATTTTATTTGTTCTTAAAAATTAGCTAAAAATGGTCCAGTTTCTGAAATATTCTGATCTTTATCAACCTGCCTTAAGTATAACCTGGAGTCCTACAGTATACAACGTATATAAATAATATAGTATGAACTATAGTCAAACACTGAACGCAGAGTACAATATGGTATTTTAGCGCTTCTGATGGAAGAAGCGAGGATCGCTCTTTTTTTTTTATCTCTGCACGTTATTTATATACCAGGAACTCTTAAATCACTCCCTATGTCGATTAATGTCGTACTACCCGGAAAAAATTAACATCCATTTTTCATTCTTCTCTTCTATCAGTTCACATTACTGATCACAATTGAGTTATTGATGCTCCCATATTTTTTAATTTGCATGGAAAGAAATATTCGCTACTGTAAAAAATATCTTCTTCCATACATCATTTCCATATTTCACGCGAATCCTATCGACATCCAAGCAACATCACACCAGAGGAAAAACAGCGTATCAAGCCATTAAAAGTTGAAAATGAATAAAAGTGAAGTACGTAAATTTGAATAATACTATCACAATGCGACAAATCTCTTTCGCCTGACATAAGCTAATGTATGGCTAGTGCTATGACGAGTGGTTTCCTGAAGTTACAAAAAAAATTATTGGTGAGTACTAGGGCAACATAAAAGGAGACTTTACAGTACAAAAAGAAGCACTTGCCCTGACTGTTTAGCTCAAGAATCAATAAAATAAAATAAAATAAAATATATAATTAAAACCATGAGCACAACAACCTTAATTTTATGCCTTCTGGGCTTTTTGACACTTTTATGTAATCTTCAGAGCATCTTGCCATGCTGGTGTAGATTAAATAACGATTAAAAATTAAAATTGTATTTTCTTGTAGCCTTGTTATATTGATAAAATAATTAAAATCTTCAAACAGTTTTATTAAAACTAGCAATGATACATTTTTTCAACTTCCTGCTTCTTCTTGAGTCTTCCCCAGCATAGAAAGATGTCCTGAAGATGACATAATAGTGTCGAAAGGCTTGGCCAGCAAAAATAAAGGCTGTTGAGCTGATGGTTTTAATTATACATTTTATTTTATTTTATCGATCGAGCTCAACGGTACTATATCTTGTTTAAAATTTCATGAATCAGCATAAGAATATGTGAAATTTCAACCAATGGCGAGTGTCTATCTTCATAGTTTTATTGTTCTATTTTTATCACTTTCATTTAATCGCACGTACGTGCAATTTTTAAATGTAAATTCATAACGACAGAACACTAAACCATATTTGTGCCTACATCTTCTTTGATCAAAAACAATAAAATTAATCATTGAACACATCGATTGAGAATATATAAAGATGCATATGAACAAAAGAAGAAATGAATATAATGTATAATTAATTATACGTGTGGTAAAGAAGCATTTTTAAACCTCGTATAGTAATAAATACAATATTAATAAAAATACATAATTATTTATATCAAGGAGGCTAATCTCTAAAAATAGAATAACTGTGAAAAGTCGCACCAAGCGGGAAGTGTTTCAATTCATTTTCGTGGTTTAATAATATTCATTACATTCTTAAATCTCTGAATATTCTGTGAGTATAATGTGGAGTGTTCATTAAAGAAAACAATGAACCATTAAAGAAAACAATGAACTTCACATTAAGATTGATTTAAGGATACCCCATATTTTTAAGGGAAGTAGTCGACTAATTTATATACAAGCATACAGTTTCATCCGGAAAGCAAAGAATGTCTCTTATGGAGAAAATCCTGAGTTTATAAAATGCAGTGCTAATCAAACAAAGATAAAAAATTGTTTTTAAATAGTAAAAATCGAATCTTATAATTCTGACTTTTACTTGTTATAATTTCTTTCACTTTTTTCTATATCTTCTCTTTCTCTGAGTTTTACATCCCCTTTGTAGTGACGTCCTTTTCCTATTTCTAAAGGACCAATAATATATATATTTTTTATAAAATACCAGCACATTTCTGATAATAGTATTCTTGAACTATTTTTTTGGTAAAAGATCGTTTTACTCAATTTTAGTTTATATTTTCACTTTTTTAGATATTACTGTAGTATACTTTTATGGCAGCCCCTAAACACGAACTTGACTCATCTGTAGCTTTCAAATAAGGTTCATATTAAGATTAGTATCGTTTGCAAAATTTAATATTGATAACATGTGTAATGTAGAAGTTATGTAAAATAAATAAAATACAAATAAATAAATAAATATCTCGGCATTGCTGATACAAAAAATAGTAGACCTAGTAGTAGATTATAAATAATGCAATATAAAATAATGATGAAAATAGTAATAATAATTATGCAATGCAATGTACTTATTTTTTGTACAATAGCTAACGAAATTAAATCGTATTATTGGCCTATTAATTACATGTGACCTTTTATTACTTCGCAACGACACAACAGAGCCATTAATTGAATCGGTCGTTGCGAAAAAAGTAATGAGTCACATGATTACAATTTTACAGTAGTAAAAAACTGCCTACTCTGTATGGACTAGTGACCTTTCTGCATGGATTGGAGGCTTCAGTCAACTATTGCAGCACTATTTGAAGATGTACTCATGAACTTCTTACACAGAATCATCGGACTACCCTTAATTCAATGTATAACTGATTTTCGTAAATAATGTGACTTAGGACTTTTTGCAATGACCGATTTAACTGCAAGATGGACTACGCGTCTTGCAAGAGAGGGTGGAAATCTGAAGGCTTTCAGAAGAATTAGCGGAACCTTTGAAATATGGTATATAGTAAAAGTTATGTTATCTCTTTTACTCTTTCTGTTTCTTTCTTCTTTACACGCTGGCATAAACTTCAGACACTAACAGTAAAGGACTCATTAGTTTAATTTAGTTTCCTTAAAAAAAAATTTAAAAAATATAAAAAAAATATAAGCTTCTTATCAACTAATATCTTTAATTATTTTAAATTGTTGTTTTTGTCTTGTCGGTGACAATTTTGTTTGGACTTTATTAACGTATCTAAAAAGAAATCCTCTTCAGTAACATCAGAAGACCAGTGCCGATTTTTCTATAGCCTATAACAGATTATAGTGCCTTTATTCAGAGCATACTTTTACATTTGATTTGACAGAAAATCACTGTTACCATAATGTAGCTAGAGGATATTGGGAGAGATCGACTTTCAACTGCTTGTAAAAGTGGTGCTCTGTGGGAGCCAGATCAATTCCCAGGGGCGAGCAGTGACAAAAGACTGTCAGCTATATAAGAATGGAGGGTGGGGTAGAGGAGCTTATAAGCAGAAGACATAGCCTGAAGAGATCCTCCGGGGCCCAAGTGAGAGATAAAAAATGCCTATCGATCTGTGACCGCCCAACACTCTGACCCGCTGTACAAAGCCTCGGGAATTCCAAAGAGTCTAGCTCTTTACGAGACATTTATGATGATGTATGTAGGCTATGTATGTATGTAGTAAAAAAACATAACTCATGCATAAATCTTTCCATTCGTTTTATTGCAAAAGAACAAAAATGCCGGGAGAAGTGAAATTAAGTGCAGATTACTCATGCATAAGTAAGTTAAGTCAAAATAAAGCAATTCATAAAAATTTTGGTGAATACTATTCACTTTTGTATGTTTATAAAACGTTACAGATTCTGAATTTTAACAATCTGAAAAAATGTTTGGTTGTGATTAACAGTCATTTTACAAGAACAAACATTCACAGCCAGAAAACTATGATACTATAAAGTAAATAATAAATAAAGTAAATAAAGTAAACTACTACAAAGTAAATTGTGTTGGTCTTGGGGTGCTGATTTTTTTTATTTTATATTTCCCATGCTTTAGAGTAGGGAAAATTACATCAATGTACCACAATACATGTTTAATATACCCATGGGTCTCTAGTTGTGTAGTGTGTTTATGGTGTTGCATAACAGTTAATAAAGTATTTAGGCTATTTGAATTACACTAATATAGATTGAAATGCAATATTATGGCGCAAAAGAATAAAAATAAGACATAATTAGGTCTAATGTAAGTTACTCTGCTAATAACTAAGACATGTAACGCCACAGTTTTATTGGAGCATTGTCCATATTAAATTTCATACTGCGATCAAAACGTACACTTAAAGAGTTTTGTTCCATTGCTAGATGAAAGCTTAAGTATCCTCCTTTAATGAGGAAATAAATCTAGTCACGGCTCGCGGTATATATAAGACTAGAGTGTGCTGCATATACCATTCCATACATTTAAAATTTGGTTATTGTTAGGCCTACTAACGCGATCACTGCCGCAAAGTGAAATCCATGTGGCAGAAGTGATCAACGTTACTTTCGTGTTGACACTTCCTGTTCACATTTCATGTGAATATTTTTTCTTAATTTTTTGTGTATCATTGTGCGTCGTCTAAGTTGCACAATCTTCGATGTGTAATCCCACTAATGACGTAATGCTGGCCGCCGTGCACTATTTCTTGCGCGGAATCACACGGGTTGGGGGGAAAATTACTCTTAGATTGTTCTAGTTTGTACTGATCAATGTTCCCCACCCCCCTCTAGACCTTTCCATTAGCGGACTTATACATATTCAAGGGGCGGTGAAAAAGTAGTCTGCCTGCCCTCAGTATGTTCTCAAGCACTGTGTGGTACGCTCTCGCCTGGTCTACTAGTAGCATCGTTAAGTCGCAGTCCAAGCCTTGGCATCGAAGGATCTATTCTCTACTCAAACTCGCAAGTACACTCTCGCCTTGTCTACCAATTCTACATATTCTCGATTACACTCTCGTCTCGTCTACTAGTAGCAGTCATCAGGTCAAGTTCAAGGACTCAGTTTCTAGAAGTGCTCGCTAAGGAAGAAGTTCTTCATTGCAAAAATACTCGCAAAGGTCTTATTCAAACATCGCAGTATTCTCTCGTCTCGACTACTAGTAACAGTAAGTTCAGTCTCGCCAAAGGGTGCTCAGGAAGAACTTCTACATTGCACAAACTCTCTCTTCATGTACTGTTGAATAATTAACTTTCATGTTAGTTATCTCGAAGAACTCTTATATTGTAGTCTTCTATAGTGCAAGATCTACAATTCTACAATACGTCTTGTCTAAAGCATTTTATTGAAAAGTGTAGTAATACTGTTAAGCGATACAGTCTGCCTTTTACAATAAAATATTCTGCTTAGCATCACTTGTGCACATCGGCACAGTATAAGTAACCATTTTGTATATTCTAAGTGATGAATATTGAACACTGAACTCAAGCTTCTACTCTAAAAGAAGTTTTCCAAGATCGCAATTCACGTGGCTAGTCAGCCATTTTGTATAAGCAATTAAGGTCAAAGGACATTGGTGCTTATATTTCTTCATTCTATACTCAAGTGAACATTATTACGACTTTCATTTATTGCAAGTTAAAGGCAATTCTTGAATTAGAAACATTTGTGATCTTGAATTCAACTCGTATATGTGCAACGTGCTATACGAAGGAACATTTTCAAACATTCCTTGTATCAAAGAGCTTTCTCTCAGAAGAAGAAGCCATCGTCGGAACTCTGGCTGCCGTCGGAGAATTCCACTGCAAGAATACAGCTTTTCTCCCAGTGGGCAACCGACATCAGAAGCCTGGCCGCCGCTAGAGTTTTAGCTGCCCTCTTCATCGTCTGTGGATTGTTTGAGGGAGCCTGCCTAGAGACATCCCCTGTCCGGTTGGAGACGGAACAGGAGTCTGGCAAGGTTTATACTCCAATTCGCAAGGGAAACAGCCATCGCCTGCTTCTCTTCTTCCTGCCCTCGACCAGGGTTGGAAGGCAAAGCTGCTTGTCGGATGTGGTCATCAGTCGATGCTGTCTTGCTTGGAAGTCAGCATACAGCATGAAATTACTCAAGGGGAAAGAAACACCAAGCCAAAGATAAGTTCGCTAAGTTCCTTTCTTTCCTTTAAAACCCTCATTTGTATGTATGATTAATTTTGCAAGAGGCACAGTCAAAGCCTACTTGATGTTATCTGTTATTAATTTCAAAGCTTCATTTATTTCAGTAATTCTTTTTTCAAATAAGTTATATAAAGCAAAGAGTCTTTTATTTGTCTTGCTTGATGTTTACTGCTTGGAAGCTTATTACCAACAGGGTAGAGATTTAATTTTCTTTATCTCCCAAAACGGAGATAAACCATTTTCATGCATTGTAAGTCAAAGGTATTTCTAAAATAAAACTCAGTGTTGGAAATTCATATGTACTTTTTGACGAATCCAGGCTATCCTTTCTCAAAGACGACCACACCAGACTTGCAGAAAATATTAACTGTTAGGGGCATATGGCGTATGGGACTTGGGACACTTGTTGACCCAACACGAAGTCAGTTCTGCATACGCCAATTGTTAACAAAGTTTTTTGGTAAACTCACCATGCCCAATCTTTATCATGTTTTTTGGTGACCCCGACTTGATATTTCAATTCATTATATTATTTATGTCGGACCAAAAAATAAATTACCAATTTCACCGCTATGCCCTCTAACATGTTTTTTGGTGACCCCGACGTGATCTCAATTTATTATATCACTTATGTCAAGACCAAAAAGTCATTTAACTTTTTTTGGTAACTCAGATATAATTTATGATAAATGTTTTCTGTTGTGCTACATTAGCTTCAGACAAGACCACTTTAGGGACAAGTGACCTGTGTGACGTCATTGCTTTATTTTGACACAATTCTAATATACTATCAATGTTTTCAGCTAATGGGTGTCTGGGTGATACATATTGTAATTGGTGTGCACGTATACTTGGCCCGCAAGGAGAGAATACAAGAAGAATCTATCAGCAAGACTCAAGTATCAACAAGCCTATGAAGCTGGTAGTATTCATCAAAGCAACCAAGCATTTCACTCATCAGTCAAGAAGACAAACTGTAAGTTATTTTGTATTAATGACCCCACATGTTCAGAGAAATTCCTAAAAGAGAGAAACTATTTTCTACTCACTAGTGTATCTTCTATATATGCACAATGTCAACTTCTGATAAATCAATGGAAGAACTAATAGCTGCTAGGGCTAATTATAAAGGGCGTGTAACACAATTTAAAAACTTTTTAGCTAGTTTAGAGCCTAGTGCGGAGAACATAAGTGTTCTAAAATTAAGACTAAAAAGGCTCGAACAAATCCTGGATAAATATGAGGACATTCAGTTTGAACTCGAACAGATAAACCCTGATCAAGCTAGGGATAGGGACGTATTTGAACAAACTTATTTTCAAGCTGTGGTTGCTGCTACAGACTTTATTAAGCAAAGCGAGCGGCTTGAAGAAATAGATGCAGTGCTTTCTCCACAAGCTGCTCCCCCGGAGCATTCTAGTGAACTCTTTAAGCCTATTTTGCCAAAATTTGAACTGCCTAAATTCTCCGGCAAGCAAGATGAGTGGGAAACCTTTTACGAACTTTTTTGTTCATTAGTGGACCAAAACAAAGCTTTGCCCCCAGTACAGAAACACCATTATCTAAGATTGTCATTATCTGGTCCCGCAGCTCAGTTACTAGAGTCTCTTCCAATAACGGGTGACAACTATTCAGTGGCGTGTTACCTATTAAAGCAAAGATATGACAATCCGCATCTGAACATACAGCGACATGTCCGAGCTCTCTTCGAACTTGAAGCTGTTAGAACAGAGAATGGCGCTGCTCTAAGGAACTTATTAGACAATGCGCAACGACAGGTTAGAGCGTTGCAAGCGCTAAAGGAACCTGTGGAACATTGGGACACACTTCTAATTTATCTCATAACCTCAAAGTTGGACCCTACTACTTTGCGAGAATGGGAAAAGGAAGTTATCTCAGAACACGCTTCTACTTTTAGCTCATTGTGTGATTTTCTGAACAGTAAGTGCAAGATGCTATTCTCATTGCAAAGTGGTTATGAACGTAGGAGGCAAAGGGCTCCCCCTGTTCAGTTTAACTCTTCTCGAGCATATAATGTAGTAGATGCTTACCAGTGTCCCCTATGCAAGCAAAGCCATACCCTATACCAGTGTGCCACGTTCAAGGACAAACCTGTGGAAGAACGTAGGACACATGTTCAAAAAAGTAAAAGGTGCTTTAACTGTTTGTCGTCAAGACATCATGTAAAAGCTTGTAAGTCAAGTCGTAACTGTTTACATTGCAATCAAAGACATCATACTTTATTGCATAGGCCTTCTCAAGATAAGTCGTCAGCTCAAACGGCTTATGTAGTAAAGAAGAGAAAACAGTCAGGCCAACAGAGAAGGAAAACTTCTGTTACAAAGAATCCTGCTTCCCACATCAAAACTGCATCTCAACCTAGTATTCCTAGTAATGGTGAGAGCAAGGAGGTCCAAAGCTTAAATCATAACACTACGACCATCCGAGGCTCTCATGTTCTTTTGTCTACTGCTGTAGTCCAGATCCAGGATTCCAAGGGGCAGTGGATACCAGCCAGATGCCTACTGGATTCTGCTGCCACTCATGATTTCATCAGTAAGGAGTTTGCTACTCAGCTGAACATTACACGGACTAAAACTGATGTCACTGTTACTGGCATAAACAAAAAGAGCACAGAGGCTCTGAGTTATGTCAAGATCAAATTAAAGGATTCTTATGGTGGCAAGTTTCGCTTTAATTTGAATTGTTTAGTCATAGATCACATAGGATCTAATATTCCTTCCAGTTCGTTTCCAGTGAGAGACTGGAAAATTCCCAAAACTCTCCAATTGGCAGACCCAGCATTTAACCAGCAAGCACCAGTTGATATATTGTTGGGAGCGGAGATGTTTTGGAAATTGCTCATGAATCAAAACCAGCAAATACAACCCGGAATTCTAGCGAGACGTACCAAGCTGGGTTGGATTTTCACTGGAAAATTTACTTCTTCAAAGCCTTCTCAGAAAAAGCAACAATGCCATTTCACAGATTGTGTGCTACAAGACAAGGTGGAAAAATTCTGGAAATTGGAAGAAGTGGATTCGTCACAAGAAGTGTGTAATGAAGAGGACTTTTGTGAAAAATTATACAAAGAAACCACTACTCGCACTAAAGACGGAAGATTTATAGTGACTATGCCACGCACCCCTAATTTTCATCCAGTAGTGGACACAAAACCTGCCGCTCTAAGATGTCTGTATTCTATCGAGAACAGGTTTAAAAAAGACGCAGTAGTTCAAAGTCAGTATGTTGAATTTATGGACCAGTATGAATCTCTTGACCATATGGAAATTGTGAAACCTTATAAGCCGAATGGCAAGTCTGAAACGCAGGAGATAGTGTATTTATCTCATCATCCTGTATGGAAGGATGAAGAGAAAAGAGAAAAAATAAGAGTGGTGTTCAATGGTTCTCTTCCGAACAAATATGGTATTTCTCTTAACGATACATTACTGACTGGTCCTAGCATTCAAACGGACCTGTTTTCTTCTCTTGCTAATTTCAGATTGCATAAAATTGCAGTTGCTGCTGACATAGAGAAAATGTATCGACAGGTGTTGATAGCCCCGCAACAGCGCAATCTGCAAAGAGTTCTATGGCGAGCTAATTCTGACGAGCCCATCAAGACATTTTCATTAAAAACTGTCACTTATGGGTTAAAGCCTTCAAGGTTTTTAGCTGTTAGAACATTGAAAGAATTAGCATTGCAAGATGGTGACTTATATTGCCCACAAGCTAAATCTGCTCTACTAAGGTCATTCTATGTGGACGATTACCTGCAATCTTTCTCATCATTAGAAGAGGCTAAGCTTGTGACTTCTGATCTTACATCTCTTCTTAAGGGAGGTGGATTCCCCCTTAAAAAATGGCAGTCAAATTCTATGTCGTTTTTGCAGTCTACTCCTGAGAGCGATCAAGTTTTGGGACTTCATGAAATGTACAAGGATGATTCTACAGTGAAAATCCTTGGGTTGTTTTGGAATACTTATCTAGATACTCTGAGTTACAGAGTAAGATTGAATTCTACGCCTTCCACTACAAAAAGAAGTATCTTATCAGAAATTGCCAGTATTTTTGATCCGCTTCAGTACTTAGCGCCTACTATAGTAACTGCAAAACTTATGATGCAGGACTTGTGGTCACTCAAGTTAGGCTGGGATGAAGAGGTTCCTACTGAAGTGCTCTCAAAGTGGTTGAGTTATCGGCAGGACTTATTACAATTAAATCACATTACAATTGACAGAAAGCTCTGTGCTGATACTTCTATTAAAAATCCTACTCTTCACATATTTTGTGACAGTTCTGAAAAAGCATATGGTTGTTGTGCTTATGTTGTTAATGAAGACAACGATGTAATAAAATCGTCTCTTCTGTGTGCCAAGTCAAAGGTGGCACCCTTGAAGAAGGTCACTCTACCCAGATTGGAATTATGCGGCGCCTTGATGGCAGCAGAAATGAAAACAAAACTTCTTAATTGTCTTCAAATTCCCATAAAAAATACTGTTCTTTGGACTGACTCCATGATAGTGTTAGCTTGGTTAGCTAAACCATCTTCTACTTGGAATGTATTTGTGGCGAATAGGGTCTCTAAAATTCAAGCTCATTCATCCACAGATCAGTGGCGGTATGTTCCTTCATCTGAAAATCCTGCTGATTTAGTCTCTCGTGGCTGTTCTTCTTCCAAATTGTTGATACAGCCATTATACTGGAACGGCCCTCACTGGTTAACCAAGCCAGAACAATACTGGCCTATTACTCCAAACTCTGGATTGGTAAATAATTTGGAAATGGAATCCAAGGTTCAAGTTTATGAATCAGTGGTTCAAGATGAAAATTTCTTGCCAAGATTCTCTTCTTGGCATCGTTTGGTAAGAGTGACAGCTTACATGCTTCGCTGGAAGCGGAAAGTGTTGGAAAAGGTACAGCCTGCTAATTCCTTTCTGTCTCAAGAGGAACTTCAGCATGCTGCTACTAGAATTCTTAAGTTAACGCAAGCAAAGAGCTTTTCAGAAGAATGCCATGCTCTCAATAATGGTTCAACGATTTCTAAGAAAAGCCGCTTAACTTCTCTGAATCCATTTGTGGGAGAAGATGGATTATTACGAGTTGGTGGAAGATTAGGCCATTCGACTTTACCGTCAGATCAAAAATTTCCTATAATTCTGCCACCCAATCATCATATTACGACTCTAATAATTCGTAATTTACATTACAAGACTCTTCATGCTGGGCCAAGATCTCTTTTGTATATTGTAAGAGAAAAATATTGGCCAGTAAACGGTTTGCACGCAGTGAATTCAGTTACTAAAAAGTGCATCGTTTGTTTTAAAACTAAACCTAAGCCTCTTGATCAGCTTATGGGAAATTTGCCTTCCATTCGTGTTACTCCTCAGAGGCCTTTCCATACTACTGGCATAGATTACGCAGGGCCATTTTTCATCAATGTAAGTTCTATGAGAAGTAGAAAGCCTATCCCAGAAAAGGCTTACATTGTATTGTTTGTTTGTATGGTCACCGGCGCAGTGCATCTGGAACTTGTTACGGACTACTCTACCACAATGTTTTTAGCTGCTTTGAACCGCTTCGTCTCTAGACGTGGAAAGCCAGGTCATATTTACAGTGATAATGCTAGAAACTTTACGGGTGCTGCTGAAGAGCTGAGAAAGGCCATAGTGGACTGCGACAGGCAAGCAGCCATTCAGGACTATACTTATCAAAATGGAATCCAATGGCATTTCATTCCTCCGTATAGCCCATCCATGGGAGGTCGCTGGGAATCTCTAGTAAAAATAGTGAAACAACATATCAAGAAAACAGTGACAAAATTATTTCTTCGATATGAGGAGTTTAATTCACTTTTGATTTCAATAGAGGGCATTGTTAACTCTCGACCTATCTCCCCATTATCTATGGATCCCTCTGATCTCATACCGCTTACTCCTGCTCATTTTCTCATTGGCGAGTCCCTAACCTCACTTCCTGACTCCCATGCTAAGAAAAAGGCAACAAAGCTTCAAATCCATTGGAAACAAATTCAAGAGCTTCGTTTGCAGTTTTGGAAACGCTGGAAGCAGGAGTATTTGAATTTACTGCAACAAAGGAATAAGTGGCAAACCAATGAAACCAAATCTAAAGGAAGGGGATTTGGTAATAATGAAGAACAACACTATGCCATTAGTCTGGAATATGGCTCGTGTTGTAAAGATTCATAGTGGCAATGATGGCCTCTGTCGTGTCATTGAGCTGAACTCACCGTCTGGATTAATCAAGAGATCTATAAGTGCGGTATGTCCCTTACCAATCGCTTATGATTCTCCACAATGATTCAATCGTGCATTACTCTGACTCTGGAAAAACACTGTAATTCTAAGTTTTTAGCGAGCGCTTAGACTCTTAGTGTTTTATTTGTGCATCACTTGAACTATATAGTGATTTTTTAACTCTTGTGCTTTACTCTGCAATTAGTCTCTGAACATATGGGTCATTATTTTGTGCTTGGGTATTCTCTCCCAGAAAAGAACTGCTTCTCCCCATGAATGGAATGGAATGGGTTATGTGCATTTTACTGTGAACCAACCCTTGTGTGTCGCCAGCATGTTCACATTTCATGTGAATATTTTTTCTTAATTTTTTGTGTATCATTGTGCGTCGTCTAAGTTGCACAATCTTCGATGTGTAATCCCACTAATGACGTAATGCTGGCCGCCGTGCACTATTTCTTGCGCGGAATCACACGGGTTGGGGGGAAAATTACTCTTAGATTGTTCTAGTTTGTACTGATCAATGTTCCCCACCCCCCTCTAGACCTTTCCATTAGCGGACTTATACATATTCAAGGGGCGGTGAAAAAGTAGTCTGCCTGCCCTCAGTATGTTCTCAAGCACTGTGTGGTACGCTCTCGCCTGGTCTACTAGTAGCATCGTTAAGTCGCAGTCCAAGCCTTGGCATCGAAGGATCTATTCTCTACTCAAACTCGCAAGTACACTCTCGCCTTGTCTACCAATTCTACATATTCTCGATTACACTCTCGTCTCGTCTACTAGTAGCAGTCATCAGGTCAAGTTCAAGGACTCAGTTTCTAGAAGTGCTCGCTAAGGAAGAAGTTCTTCATTGCAAAAATACTCGCAAAGGTCTTATTCAAACATCGCAGTATTCTCTCGTCTCGACTACTAGTAACAGTAAGTTCAGTCTCGCCAAAGGGTGCTCAGGAAGAACTTCTACATTGCACAAACTCTCTCTTCATGTACTGTTGAATAATTAACTTTCATGTTAGTTATCTCGAAGAACTCTTATATTGTAGTCTTCTATAGTGCAAGATCTACAATTCTACAATACGTCTTGTCTAAAGCATTTTATTGAAAAGTGTAGTAATACTGTTAAGCGATACAGTCTGCCTTTTACAATAAAATATTCTGCTTAGCATCACTTGTGCACATCGGCACAGTATAAGTAACCATTTTGTATATTCTAAGTGATGAATATTGAACACTGAACTCAAGCTTCTACTCTAAAAGAAGTTTTCCAAGATCGCAATTCACGTGGCTAGTCAGCCATTTTGTATAAGCAATTAAGGTCAAAGGACATTGGTGCTTATATTTCTTCATTCTATACTCAAGTGAACATTATTACGACTTTCATTTATTGCAAGTTAAAGGCAATTCTTGAATTAGAAACATTTGTGATCTTGAATTCAACTCGTATATGTGCAACGTGCTATACGAAGGAACATTTTCAAACATTCCTTGTATCAAAGAGCTTTCTCTCAGAAGAAGAAGCCATCGTCGGAACTCTGGCTGCCGTCGGAGAATTCCACTGCAAGAATACAGCTTTTCTCCCAGTGGGCAACCGACATCAGAAGCCTGGCCGCCGCTAGAGTTTTAGCTGCCCTCTTCATCGTCTGTGGATTGTTTGAGGGAGCCTGCCTAGAGACATCCCCTGTCCGGTTGGAGACGGAACAGGAGTCTGGCAAGGTTTATACTCCAATTCGCAAGGGAAACAGCCATCGCCTGCTTCTCTTCTTCCTGCCCTCGACCAGGGTTGGAAGGCAAAGCTGCTTGTCGGATGTGGTCATCAGTCGATGTTGTCTTGCTTGGAAGTCAGCATACAGCATGAAATTACTCAAGGGGAAAGAAACACCAAGCCAAAGATAAGTTCGCTAAGTTCCTTTCTTTCCTTTAAAACCCTCATTTGTATGTATGATTAATTTTGCAAGAGGCACAGTCAAAGCCTACTTGATGTTATCTGTTATTAATTTCAAAGCTTCATTTATTTCAGTAATTCTTTTTTCAAATAAGTTATATAAAGCAAAGAGTCTTTTATTTGTCTTGCTTGATGTTTACTGCTTGGAAGCTTATTACCAACAGGGTAGAGATTTAATTTTCTTTATCTCCCAAAACGGAGATAAACCATTTTCATGCATTGTAAGTCAAAGGTATTTCTAAAATAAAACTCAGTGTTGGAAATTCATATGTACTTTTTGACGAATCCAGGCTATCCTTTCTCAAAGACGACCACACCAGACTTGCAGAAAATATTAACTGTTAGGGGCATATGGCGTATGGGACTTGGGACACTTGTTGACCCAACACGAAGTCAGTTCTGCATACGCCAATTGTTAACAAAGTTTTTTGGTAAACTCACCATGCCCAATCTTTATCATGTTTTTTGGTGACCCCGACTTGATATTTCAATTCATTATATTATTTATGTCGGACCAAAAAATAAATTACCAATTTCACCGCTATGCCCTCTAACACTTCCGTTTCGTCCAATGGCCACTTGTCAGGAATCGGACAATTTAGATCCTTTACTTTTATTTCTTCCTCTAATCCTTTGGAAGAAAATTACGCCTTCAACAAACTCTCCACTGAATTCAAGGTTATATGCAGATAAACGTTTATGTAAGTTTATTTAACATTAAGACTCACTTTGTAGGCGCTATTGGTTAAGTGAACCTGACCATGCGGCGGGACTATAATAAATATAAATCTCTACGAAAAATGGAACCACAACTAAGTGAACTGAAACCTGAACCATAGGCGTACCGAGGGGGGGGGGGGTTTGGGGGTTTGAACCCCCCCCCCCATTGATTAAAAAAAGGAAAATTGTATAATTTTTTTAAGTCTGCCCATAAATTACTTAATACAAGTATAAAGCGTGGGAAGCTTAAAACTCGTTATTTTGCGTCTTAATTTTTAAAATTTTCCGGAGGAAAACCCCGGAAGCGAAAAACTCGTTATTTTGCATCTGAATTTTTAAAATTTTCCGGATGTTATAACCCCCCCCCCCATATGGTCGGCCTGGTTACGCCTATGACCTGAACTACACCAAATTAAACGACTATGCAAGATTAAATGGACTGACAAACAACTATGAATTCTGTCAAGAAAGCTGGAAGCCCACAGCTATTCATATCTCACCCACTTTTCAATACTCAACTGCCAGTGAACATGGCGCGGAAAATCCCAATTACACTTGTATCTTCACAGATGTCGTTCTGTGTCACGAAAATGTTTTCAGAAATCAGAATAGGTACACTAGCCTAGCTCACTCTGTTGGCTGCAACATTGTGCAGTTCATCATTATCTCAGATGGACATATATTCGGGGGCTTGACGTCACAATACATAATATGGGTTATTACGCATGAACGGATCTATGCATCAGAGAATGAAGCGTGCGAACTGTGATAAGGAAGCTATTAATATTACCGAATATGATACAATCTTCTGTAATAGCAATAATTTCAAGATATCACGGAAGTTGACACAGTTTAGTCTGTATATTACTGCAATAACAATCAATGTTGATATTTATTTATTTATTTATTTATTGTGCTAAGAATATTACAGGCTAATGCCCAATTACAATATTCTCGCTTATATTAATACACCAGATTCTATTATTAAATATTTAAAGTGATAGTCAAAATAATTAAACTAATACTATAACTAAAAAAACACAGAAAAGAGAAATAGAAACACAAACAATATGACAATTACAAATGGGAACATAATATGAAAAACATAAATAATAATATAAATAATAATAGTTTTGGAGGAAAATATATATATATCAGAAAGATTCAAATAAAGAAAATGACATGGAGCATACTTTAATAATTATTATTTTAAAATGTTAAATTTTTTCACATATATCTCCATTAATCCGTCATTCAATCGTCAATTGTTTAATTCTCGTTTGCTACAGCGCTTCCCACGATCGCTTTAAAAACATACGGAACCAAATATTATCGGCGAGCAGATTCAGTTCATACTAGGTCTACTGGTACGATAACTGTGACTTTCAAAATTTAAATGAAATGTTTTGTACTTTGATGTGTTAAAAATGGAATATTAAATTTTTTTATAAACAGTAGGTCAGATGGAAGTTTGTGATGATATACGATTTTATGATGATGACGATGATAATAATCATGTTCCTGATGTTTTCAATAGGGTAATAATTTCAATGATTAAGTTGTAAAGAAAATTGAAAAAATTAATTGCAACCGGCTTATAATAAATTATTTTTAAAATTTTATTTGCTTGTATTTTATAATTTTTAGCACCCCCCCCCCCCAGATTAAAATCCTGGCTACGCGACTGTTTGACAGTATCGGATATTGAAGTGAGCAATTTGTATTGTCCATGCTTTGGAATAGAGAAAGTTAACACCGTCAAAAACCATAAGATAAATTTATAAAAACGGAGTCTGGAGGTATTCATTAACATTATAGAAATCATTTTCAATAGTTTGCTTTGTAGAGCCTTCACATATTTATTACATTCAGTATTACTAAGAACATCTCCAAAATGACCTGCATGCAGTATTAAGCGATTATAATTATAAATTATAATTGTTGCATTAATAATGTCGTCATTGCACAAGGCAGGTGACAAACACGTTTTTCGCTTATGCACACAACTAAGAAAAGGAAAACATTTCAAATGTTAATGAAGTGATAAGCCGGCGTGTTTGGAGTGCAGAAGGAAAATTTCCAGTGAATGTATTGAGGCAGAATAACCGTATGTCTCATTTCTAAGGGGGAAAAATGTGTAAGTTAAAGTACTGCAATTTTGAACACAATCACATATTATGACGAGCTGTGATAAATATCTATACCCGAGACGAGCTAAGAAGGAAACCTGAAGTAAACAAAAACCAGTATGTCATTCTCACTCTCAAGTCATACGAGTAATGTGCTAGAGTGAAACAGATGCACTGGTTTCTTGATTACTTCAGGTTTCCATATCTTAGAACGGCCAGACTTTAGTTGGGAGTCATATGAGTGACTATGATAAATAAATTTTTGTTTTAATGCATTGCACTTATGATGCGGTGATTCAATGAGAAAAAAAAAATTGTGTGCCTCAAAACCCCCTAAAAATAAGGCTTTGTTAATTATACATTTCGAAGTCAATTTGCTTGAATAATATTAAAAAATCATATTTCATAAGCCTTTTCATTGTTATAAGTCCCTTAACTCTGAGTGGTCGTTTTAACCTTACATCCATGTTATTCTAACAGAACAATAACGTTAACGTTAAGTAAGTAAGTAAGTAAGTAAGTAAGTAATTTATTGTCACATGCATCGTACAAAATAGCTTAAAAGCTGATAAACTGGTGACTCGTCAAAAAAAAAAAAAATAATAAAAAATACAATGGTATAATACTACTGTAGTACTAGCCTATATATACAAATACAGATTTTGAAAAATGTAAAAATATGAGGTGAAACATTTTTTTTAAATAACCATATAAATTATACATTTTTGTCCTGAAAAAATTCACTTATTGAATAGTAAGCTTCCTCCAAAAAATGTTTTTTTTCTTCTTTTTAAGTTTTGCTTTAAATGGTTTATCATTCAATTATTTCCTTTCTTCTGACAAATGATTGTATGCTTTCATGCCCATGTATCTAGGAGATGTTAAGGGTTACATTTCAATTTATATCCCGTTACGTTATATCCTCTCCTGATTGCGGGTTATTAACTCTGGCTAGTCTGCTGTGATTACCGACTTAATGAGCACGGGGCTATTTACTTACATCGTCAAACATCTAGGTGGATATTTCAGGACTCACGTCATGACCACGCGAAAGACACCTATGGGAGGTCTGCTCTACATGATAGCACCTCGCACAGTTCTGTTTCTATCATCCTCGTTTTGTCAACATTGCACTTGTAGTGTTTAATCTAGGGGACCGCAGGAGGGAGGGAGTGGTCAAAGCGAATATGTAAACGACATTCCCGAGAGTTAGTAAATACACCGAATTAAATTTACTGCATGTGGAACCATTCTCTCGTTCAAGAGGAAAACTATGTCCGCACGCCGCAGTGGCATGCATGGCTTAATCGAGGATTTTGCTTGTTATGTAGGAATTTTTTTAGTCCATAGGGGATTGAAGCAGGACGACAATTTGGGTTTAAAGTTGATAGCAATGTGTGTAAATTTCGTTTTAGGTATATACAAACATGCCTGCCTCGGTGAAACAGTGGTTAATTATTTATATATTATTAGGGTTCAAATGTTTTACGTATATTTTTATCCTGACTTCTATTCTCGTCGCAAACACAAATTAAACATGAATTGCACATTTATTATCCTGATTGGAACGTTTTTATTTTGCATATAAAGTCAACTTAGGTCATTTTCATGGTCTTGGTCATATTTGTAATTTAACGTCATATTTCTGTTATAGAATCGGTAAAACAGCACAATTATGCAGTATGTGCACTAAATTGTCGACTTAAATTTTTTCCGAAAATGAATCCGAATATTTTGGTTTTACTATAACCGAAATGTAAAGGGTCAATAACAGGTAATAGCACAATTATCTCTTCCTCCTTGTGTTTAAAAAACTTCCAATAGACATGTTTTAAAAATATATTCAAATCACATTTGCAATCTGTAATATCTGGAGTCATTAACAGATTAGAAGTTATTTATAAGTGCAACTGTAAACCACCTGGAAGATTGTTAAAAAGTTATTATCTGATTGAATTAATGTGATGTAATAATTTAGTGCCATTAAACGTTTTAAATTGGAACATTTATTTTTAGAAAATACGTTTTTCATGAGGTCATATTTAGGGCTTTTGGGTCATATTTAGATTTTTAAGGTAATACTTTCTACTTTTTTAGGTCATAAGCATCCGAATCATATTTATTATTTATTTTCTTACAGATTATAACCAGCGTTCCTGGTATCCTGGAACAAGGACGTTTACAATAATTTTCAGTAGTTAACATCATCCTGCCTCTTAGGATATTCTTATAATTTCAGGACTGTGTTTTTCTTTCGTACTACGTACGAGCGTACCCTCAAAAGAATCTGACTTGAACATTTACTGGTTCTAATTGTTTCACTATGAGTTTCCGCTGGTTGATGGTCTTCATCTTGCTGTTTTCTAAGCAGTGGTTACGTGCCAGCTTCAGAATCCGAAGGTCACGGATTCAAATCCAACCGAGGTCGATGGATTTTTCAGGACGGAAGGACTACAAATAATGACACAGCTTTGCTACTCCAGAAATTGGGGAAGTTTAAAAGCAGAAATATAGGAGAAGAAGGTTGTAGCAATCCTCCCAAGGCATTGGCGTAACCAGGCCAACCATATGGGGGGGGGTTATAACTTGGGGGGTATGGAATACTCCCCGGGGAGAGGGGGGCTCGGGGGTCCTCCTTCGGAAAATTTTAAAAATTAAGATGCACAATAACGAGTTTTAAGCTTCCCACGCTTTATACTCGTATTAAGTAATTTATAAGCTGACTTAACAAAATTGTATAATTTTCCTTTTTTTAATCAATGGGGGGGGGGTTCAAACCCCCAAAACCCTCCCCTCGTTACGCCTCTGTCCCAAGGAACCGCTCAAGTGGTGTGAAGCCAGTTCAAAAAGCATCAATTTCCTTAGAGGATTCGGGAAGTTTTCCCTCTCCAACATTCCTAACTTTCTTACAGAGTCGCAAACCAGAGTCATCAACTACCGCGGGTCTCGTATTGTAGAGTTGCTGCACGTTAAAGAAAGTCAAGCCTAGATTATAGCTTACTTACTTACTCAATGGCAATAGACAATTCCTAAGCAAGCTAAAGGAATATAATCTATTTTATGGAACCCGGAGGTTCATTGCCGCGCTTATCTAAGCCCGCCATTCAACCCTATTCTGTGCTAACTCCATCCAACCATCCCTCGTAAAACCTACTTCACTTAAATCTATCCTAATATTGTCCTCCCACTCACGTCTAGGTCTTCCAAGTGGTCTTTTCCCTTCGAGTCTCCCAGTCAATATTTTTTAGATGCGTCTTTCCTCCTCCAATGCGCGCAACATGTCCAGCCCATTTCATCCCCCGTGATTTAATTACCCCTACTATATCCGGTGACGAGTACAGGTTATGAAGATCGTCGTTATGCAGTTTTCTCCAGAAACAGAATTGGACCTGCGTTAATGCTAACATATGGGAGAGCAACATGGATTGCAACCTACAAAATAATGCAGTGTAGAAAACGGAGAGGTAAATTTTGAGTACTCAATTATTAATGGTCAAGCAGAATAGACTAACCACAATGGAAGAAAGATCACTTGAAATTAACGACTAGAGGAAGAATCTTACACTTTTGTTTAAATATTAACTTACAGCGAAGTTAACTGTATGGAGTCATAGCCTATGGAGAGATGGTTTTGAGACCACATTTTTAATGGCTATTCTCAGAAGGAGATATAAAGAAAAAGAAAATATAGTTTTTATAATGATAGCTTTAGGCCCATATATGAGTCCTTTAAATTAGAAGTCACCTCCAAAACCTCTTTTTATGTTCATAATTTTAGTCTTGACGTTAATAATTTCTCGCTACTGTAGTGCCATTCTTAAAGAACGGCCACCTCACAACAGTTGAATTTTCTCTATTCTCAAGCCAACAATGTTTGTAAAAAAAAAAAAAAATCCCAGCGTCGAGCTCAAAATTTTGTAAAATGAATCAGATTTTAGGCCTATAATATGAGAAAGGAGGAGGAGGAGAAGTAAAGTCCTAGAACAAGAAGAGGAAGAAGAAGAAGAACAAAAGGGAGATGCAGTGAATATTCTAAAAATGCGTACCTATGAAAGTATCGAAATGCCTAGACACAAAATAAAGCTCGCTGAGATGATATCAATTATTATACATTTTATTTTATTTTATTTTATTTTATTTTATTGTCTTCAGTCAGTATTGAAACATCCCGATGCTCCATACACGGAGTAGGGTCGATTGTGCTTTCGGGCCAGGAGGAACAGTCTAGGCCTATAAGATATTGACTTTCTGATCCCAAGTTTGAGGGTTTAATCCTGGCCCAAATCGATGCCATTTATGTTTGCGTAAAAGTGGCAGCCTTATGTCTGTAGATCTACTTTTATAGGCATATAAAAGTGCTCCTGCGGAACAAACTTCTGGCACACAGGCAACAGATACTAGACTAAACAGTAGTACTTAACCATTGGTAAATATACGAGTACCCATAGATTACATAAGCGTCTTTTGGTTGAATATACATCGTAGTAAAATATTAAAGCACTGCTTAAGCTATCTGTATAATTGTATACTGGAAGGATGCGGAGAAGGTACCTAATTGTTTATGCTCGGTAGACCTATTACGGTGATAGTGATGACTGATGAGATTGCTACGAGATGATTCGGAGACTCAGAAGCCAGTGAAATTACCATGCCATAATATCAAAACATTTAGATTGAAATCCTACAGAGATAAATTGATTCTAAGTTGGTTTAGAACTAGCAGACGATTTAACCTGGAACTAGAAGCAGTTGATCTCTGTGGTAGACAGTTCTATACAAAGTGATTCTTATTTTCAGAAACATTTAGTCATGAAAAAATAATGAAAATCAAATTGTATGAATGATTGGATATTCTCTTATTATTTTATGGTTTGTATTAGTGTAGAAATGGATTAAAAATGCTTTTATGAAACATTTCCTAGCAAAAATCTTCTTACAATATTAAATTATTATATTGCTTTCTGAATATACAAATATAAGTGTTAGCCTTTTGGGTTCTCGTTACATCTGGGTTCCTTCAACGTGCCTAAAACGGGGGAGATTAAACTCAGAGAAAGAAGAAGTTACACGAAAAGGGCAGTCGTAGATTTGCGAACTGCTAAATTACGGTAAAATGTGTTTTGAGCTAACGCTTCAGTGGATACATTATATCCTAGCAATACGGTATTCTTCGCAAGTCCTTCACCAGTGGCGGACGCAGAATTTTTTCGGGGAGGGGATTTGAATAGGTAGAAAGAATACTAAAAAAATTAATTAACTTACATATATAATTAGTTTATAAAACTGGTCACTTAGAGTGCATATATAGCCTTTTTTCAAATTTCGGGAGGGGGACATATCCCCCAATCCCTCCTGCGTCCGCCACTGTCCTTCATTGCTACACAGTGCAGTAGCGGTATAGGTTGATATTACTGTTGACTCTTCATTTTGTCTATTCCTTTTTATAGACGGAAAAAATATGGACTTCACGCCACTGATCCGTACTTCGCATCGCATTGGGGAAAGACATCAGCAAAGACAGCCAGAATGCAACAGTGCGAAACTGTTGTTCTTGTAAGTTCCTTCATCTTTTCTTATAACCCAAGAGAATAGAGCCCATGTGGTTGGCTCCATCTCGGGTCCACACAGACTCTGATGAAGCCACACGTACAGAATGGCGTCCAATATAGCCTTCCTGCCTCATTCACATTTCCGTTTGAGAGCTCGAGAACAACATCACCGTTGTGATGTGCTTCACAAATCCCACCATAGAAAGAAAAAAAATCACGCAATAACGGTTTCCTTTTACTCTCCATCACCGCGCGATAATGCATTGCCTACAGAGTCAGCGAAGAAACCCTCCTGTCTTAAAAGTAAATACGCCCATGTCGAAAGAAGTTATTTGCTCACGTTATTTTGTTTATTTCGTTTATGCATGAATGATCAATATAATTTGACCATTATTTCAAATTCCTCTAATAATGTCACATACAAAAAGATATTCCTCAGATTCGCGAGCGACCCCTGGTGATCCCGTAAGGAGATATTCTCAGCAGATTTGTTACAGGGGTGCGCCAGTCCCCTACGTACTTAAACCTAAGGACACACACACCCAGTCCTAAAAATCTCCATCCCGATTGGGAATCGAACCCGGGTCGCCGGAGTGGAAGACAGGGGCGCTACCGACTCACCCACGGCGGCGAACAATGTCACAAACACTGCACTATTATTGTGAGAAAGATTATCGAACTTAATTCGCAATTGTTTAACTTACACATGATTATATTGTTTCATAACAATAATTGTTCAGGATAATAACTTCAAGTATTTCAAACTTGACCGAGATTGAACACGCGAACTTGGGATGAGAAACCCAGTGCCTTAACAACTATTCCAGAACAATCCACTTCGATTCTGTATTTGCCATCCTCACCGTTGATTATCAATAGCATTACTTCGTATAATTAATGAATAAGTTCGTTGTTTTTATTATTAATTGAAGTAATGATAACAGCTCCCTAAAAGGGAAATCAGAAAAAAAGAGACAACAGAAAATATTATGTTTTTATTCTAACAGAGTTCATTGCCATCCGGATTATTACACAGCAAATATTATTTGTAAGGAAAACAACCTTTTATTTTTGTCAAAATTCAGGATATTTGTATGGATTTTATTTTTTGTGAGTAAACCAATGAGGTTAAATGATAAATATTAAGTTCAGATGTTAACTATGCTATTGAGGAGTATTCAGAAAAACAAATCGTGTAAACCAACTGAAGAGTTTTTCAGAAAATGACAATTTTATACACGAATATGTAATTTGTGAGAAAATAATATTTACTTGCAACATGTATTCTCTACTGACGGGCTTCTAAATGCCACTCCATTTCATAACCAAATATTTTAAAAGTCCGTAATTTCGGCAATAATCTATATATTCACATGAAACAAATTTTATTGTGAAGGCTATTTGTTATTAAATACAAATAAAAAAAACACATTTTTCAACCTAACCTTATATTTTTCCCCCTTAGGCCTAATTTAGTTTGTATGAACTCTCATTTCATCTTCTTTCCTGTATTTAAATCTTCATTTCTAATAACGATATATATTTATTTTTTTACAGGATCCCGTCAGTCGGGTTCAATTGCGTACACCGGATGGAAGGGATATAACTGTAGATTTTAAGAGCTTATTCCCTTGGTAGAAACAAACAAATGCCAGTATCATATTATTTTGTTCCAAGTGTTATCTCAGTTATTTATTTTTTTTTTTTTACCTAAACGTTAACTGTGCTTTACTGTCTATTTTTTTCACATCAGCAAAGGAAATTACCAGGAATATATTATTTTCCTTTTGCGGGTTTTTCAATAAAGTTAGCAATTTTTGTACAAATTAAATACAAATATATTTACGTGGACCACAAAATCCGCGACATAAGGCAAGGTCGGAGCGAGAGTGCCTTACGCGTAGTGTATCTGTTTTTATGCGAACAGAGTTCATTGCCACCCGGTTTAGCTATCTGGCAGTGTGCTGTTGTCATACCTCAAAACTTTCAATCTATATCTCTCATAAACCAAAGAAGTAATCACAAAACGCAAAATAGGTTTTATATATATATCTTAATGATATCTACTGTCCTCTCGTGCTGTACAAAGCCAAAAAGATGGCACTTTATTAAGTGCCAGTATGGTACTTTTTGAGATTGTGTGTGGAGACGAAAGTCCGCCGGCGTGGTCTTGTGGTTAGCGTCGCTGACTACAGATCCGTCGGCCCGGGTTCGATTCCCGGTACCTCCTCGGATTTTTCTGAGGTAGGGAGGTCTGGTAGGGGTGCACTCAGCCTCGTGATTCCAAATTGAGGAGCTACTTGATAGAGAAATAGCGGCTCCGGTCAAGAACACCACCATTAACGGCCGTGGGTGTCGGCATGCTGACCACATGCCCCCCAATCCTGCCATCTGCCTACGGGAGATGACGCAGCGGTCGGGTGGTAGGCCAAGTCCCTTCAGGGATGTAGCACCACGGAGTTTAGTTTTTTTTAGTGTGGGGACGAAAAATGTCTGTCCGTCCGTCCGTACGTCCGTCCGTGTGCTGTACGCGCCATAACTCAAATACGCTTCTTCGGATTTTCATGAAACTTGGAAAACACATTTATAATGTCCATGGGAAGAACCCTATTGATATTGAACCAAATCGGTTCACCGGTACCGGAGTAATGCCCAAATTAGTGCCTAGAAAGGCGCCATAACTCAAATACGCTGTATCGGATTTCCATGAAACGTGATATACGCATTTATGACGTACATGAGGAGAACCCTATTGAATTTGAACCTAATCTGTTGACCGGTACCGGAGTAAAACCCAATTTAGTGCCTATTTTAAAGGCGCAATAACTCTAATACGCTTTATCGGATATTTATGAAACTTGGTATACTCATTTATAATGTCCAGACGTCTATTGATATTCAACCAAATCGGTTGGCCAGTACCGGAATAATGTCCAATTTAGTGCATTTTATGTTAATATACGAGAAGTCGCGATAACTCAAATATGCTTTATTGGATTTTCCTGAAACTTTGAATACCCATTTATAATGTACATGGAAAGACGTCTACTGATATTGGACCAAATCGGTAGACCGGTACCGGAGTAAAACCCAATTTAGTGTCTATTTTAAAGACGTGGTAACTCAAATACGCTTTACCGGATTTTTATGAAACTTGGTATGCACATTTATAATGTCCATGGGAAGACGTCTATTGATATTGGATAAAATCGGTTGACCTGTTTCGGAGTAATGCTCAATTTAGTGCCTATTTTATAGTAATATACGTATTCGAAAGAATTTATGAAATGCAAATCAGTTATCATGACAACATAGTCAATTGTTTTACTGTGATCTTATAAGGCTTTGGCAATTAAAATACAGTTAGCTATGACAAATAACACTATTGCTTTACATGCGCTTATCCAACTAGCCCGTTAACTGACCCAGGTGGCTGAGATCGTAACGTCTTGGACTCACATTCTGGAGTTCCATAGTTCAAATCCCGAAACCAGCCAATTTGATTTTTTTTGTATTCTGCATATCATAATTGCAATCTTAACTGATTAAAGAAAACCATACTGGCACTTTGTTACATCAGTTTACCTGATTTTATTTTAAGTGCCTTGCAGTCTGCACAAATACTACTGTATATTCTTTACTCAAAAGGAGCAATTAGCTACGGCTATGAATTTGAAACGTCATCTGAGGGAAGAAAATGAGAAATGTTTGTCATCTAGTAGTGTACTACATTGTCGTTTCATGACGTGTATCCGATAACAATCTCGTTCAGAGGCGCCGACTTAAAAATATTTCGGGGGCAAGAATTGGATTTTTAGTTATACATAGCCCTTATATGATAAAAAATTTAATGTCGGGGTAGAAATTACCTTGCCTCCCCAAAGTCGGCGCTGATGATCTCGTTTTTAAGAAACTGCATGTAGCAAGTTCAATACTTAGCATTGAAATTGACAAGCCAATAGCCAAAGTCCTTGGTAAATCACACTAGACCTCTTTTCCAAGTCTTCCCTTTATAATTTCTCCCATTTTTGATGACTATATTGCAAGGAGAAATCCCAAAAGAAAGTATGTGATTCACTCATATAACTTTCTGAACCCTATGCATGGGCAATACAATTTGCTCATTTCACATTCTTATATATAGAATAAATGGCCGTATTGCAGGAAGTGTGCGTTTTCTTAGCCTCACGAAAAGTATACATAAGCCTATTTGTTCTGAATAAAGGACTGAGTTTTTAAAGGATGACTGACTTATAAATGTCCTTCAGATTTTTAAACATAAACTGTTTCAAATAAAAGATTTAGCTCTTAGTATATCGATGGGTGACAGGCAGAACATCTTAAGCGCCATTTACATTTTTTTTTCAGGAGGAGCAAAAAACGTTTTGCTTAATATTTATTAAGCCGAACTGAATAAAATTTTGTCTGTATGCAGCTGGGAGGATCACAGTTACATATACATCAGCGTTGTTTCTTGAAACTGATTATTACTTGCCGAAAAGGTTCTTAAGTTGTTTTGCCGGTAACTACATTGTTGGTATAAGTTATCTTACAGTTACTTGAGATGTTCTGGCGGGCATCGTTTTCTTCAGGCTAGTACTTAAGATGTTCTGCTGGATAACTTTTAAGGGTATTATTTTCCAACTTAGTGAAATATTTACATGAGTTTCAATAGCCTTGGATGTCTGGTAGGGAATTTTAAGTTTCTGGGATAATATAAGACTTATTAACATATTAATATCTAATGAGTATGTTTTTAATGATAGTGTTCACATAATTAGCCTATACACATTTAAGTGATTGAACTTATAATATTAAAACAATTTATAAAACATTAAAGCAAGAAGCTACAAAATACAGACAATATTAAGAAATAAAGTACATTAATGTGTTTGAAAGAAAAATTAATCAAAATTCAATTTAGAGTTACTTCTTTATCCTCCTCATCGGTTACTCGAAGTGTAATCAATAAACCTCAGTTCCCCAGAATTAATGTTACACGAATTCTTTCTTGGTGAGAATGTAGCAGATTCTTCTGAAGAATCATAATCCACAAGCTTAATGAAAGGAATGCTAGATGCAGCACTAATGCTTGTGGAACTATTATTATCATTAAAATTATTTGGTTTGACCATATCTGCCATTCCTTCAGAATTTGTACCATTTATGAGATGTCCATCTAGCTCGCCTAAAAAGAGAAGAAAAAACGCGAGTGAACCAAAATGAATTACATTTGTTTCAAATCTATTACCTACTATTTACTCCGAGGCACTACTTCCCTGGAGGGACTAGGCCTACAATCCGGTCATCTACCACAGGCAGATGACAGGATTGGGGGTATGTGGCCAGCATGCCGACACCCACGGCCGTTAATAATGGTGACCAGAACTTCTAGTTCTCAATCACGTAGCCCCTCAGTTTGTATCACGAGACTGAGTGCACCCCGTTCAAGACCTCAATAACTCAGAAACATCCGAGGAGGTACCGGGGATATAACCCGGCCCTGCGGATAGCCTATATAGCCAGCTACTCTAACCACGAGACCATGCCGGAGGTCCGTTTCAAATTATAAGACTTTTAAAATTAAGTGTATCATAGTTAGGATCGAATTAAAACTATGCATGTTTACAGAAATAAGTAAGCAAATAAAGTCACCTTGTGTATTAGATGTCTGCAGACTGGTACGGGTTGCATTATCATCTATCGTTTCATCACCACACAAAGAAACCAGTAGCCTTCCTCTACTGAAGTTCATTCTTCCTTGCACAATACGTAATGTTCAATCAAATAAGCAATACAATATCACATACAGGAACAAAATGAACTGCAGCTGTAAATTTCTCGCACACGACTAAAAAAATAATGCTAAATGGAATGCAGAAGGCGCGCGAGGTCCGCAAAGCGAACCAAACCATTGTTACGTCACATTGCTAATGTTATAATTAGAAATAACACTAATTTACTACATAGTATTATTACTGATTCTTAATATGACTGATTTTGACAGAAACGAGGAGATTTTAAGCACCCTATTAGCATTAATTATAAAAATAATAAATTATCTTAAGCGCCAACGTTCAGAATTAGTCCCGAAATAATTATCTTAAGAGCCAAACATTTTATCTTATGCGCCACTTTGGGCTAGCACTTACGATAAAAATGCGGGAACAGCTCGTTCTTTAAGATGTTTTGCCGGGCACTAAAATAATTATTTGGTTCTTAAGATAAAATACACCAGCATTTTTCTCCCGCCACAGAAGGAGTTCGTGCAAGATCTTTTGCCAGGACGTAAAACTCAGTTGCCTCTTTCTATTCACGTTAAAAAGTCAATTTGAGAAAAAGTGGCGGTTAAGATGTTTTGCCTTTCACCCATCGATATATAGGCTACCTTGCGTAAAAGCTTTAAATGAATTTTCGAAAGTAGATTCCAAAATAAATTTCGTTCATTAAATTATTGCCTTTCTCTATGTTCTATCCCCAGAAAAGTAGTAACGCAAATGTAAAATTTCATTTTATATGATTGTTCGTTGTCGAGCTAAGCTGCTCACAGACATAACAAGAAGGCATTTTCCTGATAATTGTATTTTTTATTTAAGACATTTCAAACTGAAAATTCGAGAAGGATTTTCAGGATCAAACCCAATACAGCAAACAAAAGCAAAAAAATCCAGTTAGAACAAAATAAATACTGTACTTTAAATGAAACGATTCTCTTAAAAATTATAAAGCTCCATCGTTTTCGTTAAATAATTCCTAATTAAATGTCCTTAAACTTTTTGGATGTTGTTGTGAATAATTAAATCTTAATAAAATGATCATAAGTAGCCTATGGGATATTTCTATCAAACCTTGGAAACTTATTTTTCGTTCATACATCGAATTTATTTTTCGTTCTCATCCCAGGAATCTGAATATTGATATTCTGCCAGAGAATTGTTTAAAACAAAGCAAACCAACTGTTATTTCCAGATTCAAGCCAGTCAAAAGCACTTAGTAAATTTTTCCCACATAGAGAAATGCATTTTTTTAAATAAGTTAGGGCCTATGCACATGTTGCCAAGATATTACTAAATTCTTGTACGCCATTAAAGAATTTTGTTGCCAAGAGATCGCTCTTCATTTTCGGCGTGGATCAAAATTAGTAGTTGAATACTAGGTACAACTTTCGAAATCACACTCCATCGGCTTAATATTCAGGTATTTATAGCATGTGGTTTTTTATAACTTCGGCATGAGTACTGTATTCTTGTGTGGGTTTGCAGATGTGCTGATATGAGTTTTTAAATATTTTTATTAGAAACCAGGGAAGCGTATTTCCTGCGTGAAATCTCCAAATTAGAAGATAAAGCATATAATTTTAGTAAAAAATATTGCTTCATTTAACATCCATTAGGAGATATGGTTAAGAACTTCTGAATTTTATAGCCTATAAGGTTGTTTCAAACCGTAGGCTATTTTGGAATGTAGCCTAATGGAATTAGTGCTGATGTAATCACATGTTTTATGAAGCTATAGCAGCGCGTCCTATGCTGTACTGTACAAAGATAACATTAACCTCATTAGGCAAAAGTGAACAAGATCGTTTTTAAACGCACAGCACTCTTTTGTCAATGAAACTGGCTTGTTTGTTGGTTTTATGATTACTTAACGATGAAGAATTATGCAACTTAGGCCTGTGACCGTCGCTGGTAAGCCGACTCACTTATTTGTAAACTGATACCATCCAGAAGGACAATTTGAACAAAGGGAGCCTTGCTCGGTGTATAACATCCTTCCAAACAAATCTATTCAAAATCAGAGTCTGAGCACAAGGTTTATCTGTGTTTGAAAATATGAGAATGTTTGGAGAATCCACGTTACTACATCTATTTCTTGGAGTATTGTAATTATAAATAAAATCACTAAGAAGTTCACATAAAATTAACCTGAAATGGCCCTATGAAATAATGCCAGAATCGACTGCTCAGGGAAAGGAAATCGTTGGGTCACTTGGTGCAGGCAAGGGCTGAAACTTGATGGCGGTCTATGTGGTAGTCAGCAAATAATAATTAGCTTTAACGAAGTTAGATTACATCATGTACAGAATCAGTTTCTTTATAGTGACTTCTAAAAGAAACCTGTAATGCTTGGTTATTTCATTTTACCGGATATCTTACTCTACGGATATATAAAATACTACCGTAATCTATAAAATACTACTGTAATCCCTAAAAGTCCGGCAAATACCTCCAAGGATATCGTTACGCATTCACATTTTGAGAAGCACTTCATCTATGCACAGGCCTACTGGGCCAATTATATTATTCTTTAACTTAATTCATTCTTTTAAAATACTACCTTACTCCCTAAAAGTTCTGCAAATACCTTCAGAGGTACCGTTATCACATTTTGAGAAGCACTGCCTCTATGCATAGGCCTACTGAACCAATTAACTTCTATTCACTTCATGATTGTCATCCTAAGTTGCTTTTATTTCAGGGTCCGGTCTATGATAGCTTTTCAATAAACTAAAACAAACCTCGGAGGTAAAGGCCAACTTTGCGTCTTCAATAACCCATGGTAGGATGGTGAGGCGTATGGCCAATGTGCAATCTGTCGTGTCCGATATTGTTTCCTGACCAAATTGCTAGTCCTATCAAGTTGATCTTCCATGGAACTGATGCTTCCCAAATTGAACCTGTGAAGATCCGTGGTCAACAACGTTAACCACTGGAGACGGTCTATAAGGGCAGTACTAAGATATAAACCATAATATAACGTAGACAATCCTTAGATAATACTTTAAAATACTTTTTAGACAGTCGAAGGTAAAAAAAAGCTCTTTTAATGGTAGATGATATTAATTAAAAGGAGAAAATTATGCCACTGAATGGTATAAAATTATAACATTCCAGGGTAACAAAATATGGTTTCAGTATCACCGATAATTCTTACTGAATTAAAAAATATTTGCATATGAATATTAAAAATACTTAGATTGATAAAAATTGGTAATGTTGAATTTAATTACGCCTTCATAAATATTGAATATCTCACGGTTGTCGCAAAACTAGTCACTTGGTGACTGAAAAGCGTTGTCCACTCCATCCCATGATATGTTGGCAGCCATGCAGCAGAAAATCAATTCCCTCTGTCTGCGCAAGTGCATACAAGGTGGCAGGACGGCTGGAAGTTCCCAATATTGCTGCACGGCACGCAATAAAATTAGTATTTCACAAATATTAACGGATGACTAAAAAATATAGTATGATACACATGGTAAAATGGCTTTAGCCTGCTCATAGGATTGCTACACACGCCCTTACGGGCTCGTTTCGCGAACATAGATAATCTCGTTTTCGCTACTTGTTTCATAAATAACTATTATTACATCTTTCAATTATTGTATAAATACCGTATATTTTCTCTTAAATACAAATAGGCATATCTAAGTTTTAACCCTTTTTGCAAAAAACTCCAATGAAAATTCTTATTTCTTAAAATCATTCAAGAACTCATTTTTTCATTATCTCTAACCCTAATATACCTTCGGGTGAAATAGGGTTTAATCCAATTTTGGATATTTAATAAAAATAAAATTTCTTTTTATGGAGGCTAGTAGTAGCGGCTCCGGTACCACCACCATTAACGGCCGTGGGTGTCGGCATGCTGACCACCTGCCCCCAATCCTGCCGTCTAACTATGGTAGATGACGCAGAGATCGGGTGGTAGGCCGTGGGATGTTAGCGCCACGGAGTTAGTTAGTTATGGAGGCTAGTGTTCACGGAATGAAAGTGATGAAATTCACTAGAAATTTTACTAGAAATTGTTATAAGAGAGAAGAATAATTTCTTTAACAGTAAATGTTCTTAATTGTTTATATTTATGTTATTTTTTATGCATAAGTAAGTTGATCATTTTAGAACTTATTTTTGAAGGACTCTATGCCATGACAAGATAAGTAAAACACATTTGAAACTTTGTTCACGTCTTATATTAATGATACTACAGAAACCTCTACATGCATGCATAAATTTGGCTTTACGCAATTGACTAAATAATATATGAGTTTTCAAGGCAAGTGTATATGCATTGATTTTATTTAGGCGCGCAACAGAACCAAGGTAAATTGACTTTCCTTCATATTGCAGAGATATTATTTGCTAATATTGACAAATTGACAATATTGACAAATATGATACCACATTACTCAATTATAAATATTATATAGGCTCTTTTACAAAGTTTCAAGAATTCTAAGAAGAGGTGAATAGCCATTTATGTATCAAGTATGCACAGCATGGCTTTAGCCTAAAACATGGAATGTAGATTTTGACAGCTTATTCCTTCGGTAGAACAATACAAATCTTTCAACAAAAATATCTTCATCGTCCTAGTTTCTTATGCTTAAGCCCTTTGTCTCTTTCCGATCTCCCTGGGGCGGGTCTTTAGAATATATTAGGTTATTCTCCCCTCTGTGTCTAGGTCCTCAATAACTTGCACGACACTGTGCTCTTCGACCTACGAGTTCTGGCCATCCATGCCTGAAGGTAGGCTATATAGGTTAGAAGTTGGAATTCATCACTATATATGTCCTTCATTCCCTTTTGATCCATCTCGATTTGTCTGAAAATGTTTCTCTGTAGGTCTACCATGTTCTCGAATATTCTGAGTGCTTTGTTCTCAATTGTCGAAAACATAATCTAGTTTCCCATCTACAGAGCACTACTCATAATATGATTGTTTTAAATAATCCAAATTTCAGATCTGTATAGGGCCAGAGAGGTTATATGAGCTTTGGATGGAGCTGCCTTCGATGGAACGACAAAGGGTAGCGTGAGAAAGGAGAGAGCGCCTCGGGGTAGAGCAGCGGAGTAGATAGCAGCTCATGACAGAGCACCGGAGGAGATAGCAGCTCATAATAGAGCAGCGGAGGAGATAGCAGTTCATGATAGAGCAGCGGAGGAGATAGCAGCTCATGATAGAGCAGCGGAGGAGATAGCAGCTCATGATAGAGCAGCGGAGGAGATGGCAGCTCATGATAGAGCAGCGGAGGAGATAGCAGCTCATGATACAACCGCAGAGGAGTTAGCAGCTCATGATAGAGCAGCGGAGGAGGTAGCAGCTCAATATAGAGCAGCAGAGGAGGTAGCAGCTCATGATAGAGCAGCGGAGGAGATACCAGATCATTCTAAGGCAGCGGAGAAGATAGCAGCTCATGATAGAGCAGTGGAAGAGATACATGGTAGAGCAGCGGAGGAGATAGCAGCCCATGATAGAGCAGCGGAGGACATAGCAGCTCATGATAGGGCAGCGGAGGAGGTAGCAGCTCATGATAGAGCAGCAGAGGAGATAGCAGCTCATGATAAAGCAGCGGAGGAGGTAGCAGCTCATGGTAGACCAGCGGAGAGGATAGCAGCACATGATAGAGCAGCGGAGGAGAAACCAGCTCATGGTAGAGCAGCGGAGGAGCTAGCAACCCATGATAGAGCAGCGGAGGAGATAGCAGCTCATGATAGAGCAGCGGAGGAGATATCAGCTAATGGTAGAGCAGCGGAGGAGATAGCAGCTCATGGCAGAGCAGCGGAGGAGATAGCAGCTCATGGTAGACCAGCGGAGAGGATAGCAGCACATGATACAGCAGCGGAGGAGAAACCAGCTCATGGTAGAGCAGCGGAGGAGCTAGCAACCCATGATAGAGCAGCGGAGGAGATAGCAGCTCATGATAGAGCAGCGGAGGAGATAGTAGCTCATGATAGCGCAGCGGATGAGATAGCAGCTCATGATAGAGCAGCGGAGGAGGTAGCAGCTCATGATAGAGCAGAGGAGATAGCAGCTCATGAAAGAGCAGCGGAGGAGATATCAGCTAATGGTAGAGCAGCGGAGGAGATAGCAGCTCATGATAGAGCAGCGGAAGAGGTAGCAGCTCATGGTAGAGAACCGGAGGAGATAGCAGCTCATGATAGAGCAGCGGAGGAGGTAGCAGCTCATGACAGAGCACCGGAGGAGGTAGCAGCTCATAATAGAGCAGCGGAGGAGATAGCAGTTCATGATAGAGCAGCGGAGGAGATAGCAGCTCATGATAGAGCAGCGGAGGAGATAGCAGCTCATGATAGAGCAGCGGAGGAGGTAGCAGCTCATGACAGAGCACCGGAGGAGATAGCAGCTCATAATAGAGCAGCGGAGGAGATAGCAGTTCATGATAGTGCAGCGGAGGAGATAGCAGCTCATGATAGAGCAGCGGAGGAGATAGCAGCTCATGATAGAGCAGCGGAGGAGATAGCAGCTCATGATAGAGCAGCGGAGGAGATAGCAGCTCATGATACAACCGCAGAGGAGTTAGCAGCTCATGATAGAGCAGCGGAGGAGGTAGCAGCTCAATATAGAGCAGCAGAGGAGGTAGCAGCTTATGATAGAGCAGCGGAGGAGATACCAGATCATTCTAAAGCAGCGGAGGAGATAGCAGCTCATGATAGAGCAATGGAAGAGATACCAGCTCATGGTAGAGCAGCGGAGGAGATAGCAGCCCATGATAGAGCAGCGGAGGACATAGCAGCTCATGATAGGGCAGCGGAGGAGGTAGCAGCTCATGATAGAGCAGCAGAGGAGATAGCAGCTCATGATAAAGCAGCGGAGGAGGTAGCAGCTCATGATAGAGTAGCGAAGGACATAGCAGCTCATGATAGAGCAGCGAAGGAGATGCAGCTCATGATAGAGCAGCGGAGGAGATAGCAGCTCATGGCAGAGCAGCGGAGGAGATAGCAGCTCATGGTAGACCAGCGGAGAGGATAGCAGCACATGATAGAGCAGCGGAGGAGATACCAGCTCATGGTAGAGCAGCGGAGGAGCTAGCAACCCATGATAGATCAGCGGAGGAGATAGCAGCTCATGATAGAGCAGCGGAGGAGATAGCAGTTCATGATAGCGCAGCGGAGGAGATAGCAGCTCATGATAGAGCAGCGGAGGAGGTAGCAGCTCATGATAGCGAAGAGGAGATAGCAGCTCATGAAAGAGCAGTGGAGGATATATCAGCTAATGGTAGAGCAGGGGAGGAGATAGCAGCTCATTATAGAGCAGCGGAAGAGGTAGCAGCTCATTGTAGAGAACCGGAGGAGATAGCAGCTCATGATAGAGCAGCGGAGGAGGTAGCAGCTCATGACAGAGCACCGGAGGAGATAGCAGCTCATAATAGAGCAGCGGAGGAGATAGCAGTTCATGATAGAGCAGCGGAGGAGATAGCAGCTCATGATAGAGCAGCTCATGATAGAGCAGCGGAGGAGATAGCAGCTCATGATAGAACAGCGGAGGAGATAGCAGCTCATGATAGAGCAGCGGAGGAGATAGCAGCTCATGATACAACCGCAGAGGAGTTAGCAGCTCATGATAGAGCAGCGGAGGAGGTAGCAGCTCAATATAGAGCAGCAGAGGAGGTAGCAGCTCATGATAGTGCAGCGGAGGAGATACCAGATCATTCTAAAGCAGCGGAGGAGAAAGCAGCTCATGATAGAGCAGTGGAAGAGATACCAGCTCATGGTAGAGCAGCGGAGGATATAGCAGCCCATGATAGAGCAGCGGATGACATAGCAGCTCATGATAGGGCAGCGGAGGAGGTAGCAGCTCATGATAGAGCAGCAGAGGAGATAGCAGCTTATGATAAAGCAGCGGAGGAGGTAGCAGCTCATGATAGAGTAGCGGAGGACATAGCAGCTCATGATAGAGCAGCGAAGGAGATGCAGCTCATGATAGAGCAGCGAAGGAGATGCAGCTCATGATAGAGCAGCGGAGGAGATAGCAGCTCATGGCAGAGCAGCGGAAGAGATAGCAGCTCATGGTAGACCAGCGGAGAGGATAGCAGCACATGATAGAGCAGCGGAGGAGAAACCAGCTCATGGCAGAGCAGCGGAGGAGCTAGCAACCCATGATAGATTAGCGGAGGAGATAGCAGCTCATGATAGAGCAGCGGAGGAGATAGCAGCTCATGATAGCGCAGCGGAGGAGATAGCAGCTCATGAAAGAGCAGCGGAGGAGGTAGCAGCTCATGATAGCGCAGAGGAGATAGCAGCTCATGAAAGAGCAGTGGAGGAGATATCAGCTAATGGTAGAGCAGCGGAGGAGATAGCAGCTCATGATAGAGCAGCGGAAGAGGTAGCAGCTCATGGTAGAGAACCGGAGGAGATAGCAGCTCATGATAGAGCAGCGGAGGAGGTAGCAGCTCATGACAGAGCACCGGAGGAGATAGCAGCTCATAATAGAGCAGCGGAGGAGATAGCAGTTCATGATAGAGCAGCGGAGGAGATAGCAGCGCATGATAGAGCAGCGGAGGAGATAGCAGCTCATGATAGAGCAACGGAGGAGATAGCAGCTCATGATAGAGCAGCGGAGGAGATAGCAGCTCATGATACAACCGAAGAGGAGTTAGCAGCTCATGATAGAGCAGCGGAGGAGGTAGCAGCTCAATATAGAGCAGCAGAGGAGGTAGTAGCTCATGATAGAGCAGCGGAGGAGATACCAGATCATTCTAAAGCAGCGGAGGAGATAGCAGCTCATGATAGAGCAGTGGAAGAGATACCAGCTCATGGTAGAGCAGCGGAGGAGATAGCAGCCCATGATAGAGCAGCGGATGACATAGCAGCTCATGATAGGGCAGCGGAGGAGGTAGCAGCTCATGATAGAGCAGCAGAGGAGATAGCAGCTCATGATAAAGCAGCGGAGGAGGTAGCAGCTCATGATAGAGTAGCGGAGGACATAGAAGCTCATGATAGAGCAGCGAAGGAGATGCAGCTCATGATAGAGCAGCGGAGGAGATAGCAGCTCGTGGCAGAGCAGCGGAGGAGATAGCAGCTCATGGTAGACCAGCGGAGAGGATAGCAGCACATGATAGAGCAGCGGAGGAAAAACCAGCTCATGGTAGAACAGCGGAGGAGCTAGCAACCCATGATAGAGCAGCGGAGGAGATAGCAGCTCATGATAGAGCAGCGGAGGAGGTAGCAGCTCATGATAGAGCAGAGGAGATAGCAGCTCATGAAAGAGCAGCGGAGGAGATATCAGCTAATGGTAGAGCAGCGGAGGAGATATCAGCTCATGATAGAGCAGCGGAAGAGGTAGCAGCTCATGGTAGAGAACCGGAGGAGATAGCAGCTCATGATAGAGCAGCGGAGGAGGTAGCAGCTCATGATAGAGCAGCGGAGGAGATAGCAGCTCATGATAGAGCAGCGGAGGAGGTAGCAGCTCATGATAGCGAAGAGGAGATAGCAGCTCATGAAAGAGCAGTGGAGGAGATATCAGCTAATGGTAGAGCAGGGGAGGAGATAGCAGCTCATTATAGAGCAGCGGAAGAGGTAGCAGCTCATTGTAGAGAACCGGAGGAGATAGCAGCTCATGATAGAGCAGCGGAGGAGGTAGCAGCTCATGACAGAGCACCGGAGGAGATAGATGCTCATAATAGAGCAGCGGAGGAGATAGCAGTTCATGATAGAGCAGCGGAGGAGATAGCAGCTCATGATAGAGCAGCTCATGATAGAGCAGCGGAGGAGATAGCAGCTCATGATAGAACAGCGGAGGAGATAGCAGCTCATGATAGAGCAGCGGAGGAGATAGCAGCTCATGATACAACCGCAGAGGAGTTAGCAGCTCATGATAGAGCAGCGGAGGAGGTAGCAGCTCAATATAGAGCAGCAGAGGAGGTAGCAGCTCATGATAGTGCAGCGGGGGAGATACCAGATCATTCTAAAGCAGCGGAGGAGATAGCAGCTCATGATAGAGCAGTGGAAGAGATACCAGCTCATGGTAGAGCAGCGGAGGATATAGCAGCCCATGATAGAGCAGCGGATGACATAGCAGCTCATGATAGGGCAGCGGAGGAGGTAGCAGCTCATGATAGAGCACCAGAGGAGATAGCAGCTTATGATAAAGCAGCGGAGGAGGTAGCAGCTCATGATAGAGTAGCGGAGGATATAGCAGCTCATGATAGAGCAGCGAAGGAGATGCAGCTCATGATAGAGCAGCGAAGGAGATGCAGCTCATGATAGAGCAGCGGAGGAGATAGCAGCTCATGGCAGAGCAGCGGAAGAGATAGCAGCTCATGGTAGACCAGCGGAGAGGATAGCAGCACATGATAGAGCAGCGGAGGAGAAACCAGCTCATGGCAGAGCAGCGGAGGAGCTAGCAACCCATGATAGATTAGCGGAGGAGATAGCAGCTCATGATAGAGCAGCGGAGGAGATAGCAGCTCATGATAGCGCAGCGGAGGAGATAGCAGCTCATGATAGAGCAGCGGAGGAGGTAGCAGCTCATGATAGCGCAGAGGAGATAGCAGCTCATGAAAGAGCAGTGGAGGAGATATCAGCTAATGGTAGAGCAGCGGAGGAGATAGCAGCTCATGATAGAGCAGCGGAAGAGGTAGCAGCTCATGGTAGAGAACCGGAGGAGATAGCAGCTCATGATAGAGCAGCGGAGGAGGTAGCAGCTCATGACAGAGCACCGGAGGAGATAGCAGCTCATAATAGAGCAGCGGAGGAGATAGCAGTTCATGATAGAGCAGCGGAGGAGATAGCAGCGCATGATAGAGCAGCGGAGGAGATAGCAGCTCATGATAGAGCAACGGAGGAGATAGCAGCTCATGATAGAGCAGCGGAGGAGATAGCAGCTCATGATACAACCGAAGAGGAGTTAGCAGCTCATGATAGAGCAGCGGAGGAGGTAGCAGCTCAATATAGAGCAGCAGAGGAGGTAGTAGCTCATGATAGAGCAGCGGAGGAGATACCAGATCATTCTAAAGCAGCGGAGGAGATAGCAGCTCATGATAGAGCAGTGGAAGAGATACCAGCTCATGGTAGAGCAGCGGAGGAGATAGCAGCCCATGATAGAGCAGCTTATGACATAGCAGCTCATGATAGGGCAGCGGAGGAGGTAGCAGCTCATGATAGAGCAGCAGAGGAGATAGCAGCTCATGATAAAGCAGCGGAGGAGGTAGCAGCTCATGATAGAGTAGCGGAGGACATAGAAGCTCATGATAGAGCAGCGAAGGAGATGCAGCTCATGATAGAGCAGCGGAGGAGATAGCAGCTCGTGGCAGAGCAGCGGAGGAGATAGCAGCTCATGGTAGACCAGCGGAGAGGATAGCAGCACATGATAGAGCAGCGGAGGAAAAACCAGCTCATGGTAGAACAGCGGAGGAGCTAGCAACCCATGATAGAGCAGCGGAGGAGATAGCAGCTCATGATAGAGCAGCGGAGGAGGTAGCAGCTCATGATAGAGCAGAGGAGATAGCAGCTCATGAAAGAGCAGCGGAGGAGATATCAGCTAATGGTAGAGCAGCGGAGGAGATATCAGCTCATGATAGAGCAGCGGAAGAGGTAGCAGCTCATGGTAGAGAACCGGAGGAGATAGCAGCTCATGATAGAGCAGCGGAGGAGGTAGCAGCTCATGATAGAGCAGCGGAGGAGATGCAGCTCATGATAGAGCAGTGGAGGAGATAGCAGCTCATGGTAGAGCAGCGGAGGAGGTAGCAGCTCATGGTAGACCAGCGGAGTAGGTAGCAGCTCATGATAGATCAGCGGAGGAGATAGTAGCTCATGGTAGACCAGAGGAGTAGGTAGCATCTCATGATAGAGCAGCGCAGGAGATATAAGATCATGGTAGAGCAGCGGAGGAGGTAGCAGCTCATGATAGAGCAGCGGAGGAGATAGCAGCTCATGATAGCGCAGCGGAGGTGGTAGCAGCTCATGATAGAGCGGCGGAGGTGATAGCGACTCATGATAGCGCAGCGGAGGAGATAGCAGCTCATGATAGAGCAGCGGAAGAGGTAACAGCTCATGGTAGAGCACCGGAGGAGATAGCAGCTCATGATATAGCAGCGGAGGAGAAACCAGCTCATGGTAGAGCAGCGGAGGAGCTAGCAGCCCATGATAGAGCAGCGGAGGAGATAGCAGCTCATGATAGAGCAGCGGAGGAGATAGCTGCTCATGATAGAGCAGCGGAAGAGGTAACAGCTCATGGTAGAGCACAGGATGAGATAGTAGCTCATGATAGAGCAGCGGAGGTAGCAGCTCATGATAGAGCAGCGGAGTAGATGCAGCTCATGATAGGGCAGCTGAGGAGATAGCAGCTCATGGTAGAGCAGCGGAGGAGGTAGCAGCTCATGGTAGACCAGCGGAGGAGATAGCAGCTCATGATAGAGCAGCGGAGGAGAAACCAACTCATGGTAGAGCAGCGGAGGAGCTAGCAGCCCAGGATAGAGCAGCGGAGGAGATAGCAGCTCATGATAGAGCAGCGCATGAGATAGCAGCTCATGATAGCGCAGTGGAGGAGATAGCAGCTCATGATAGAGCAGCGGAGGAGGTAGCAGCTCATCATAGAGCAGCAGAGGAGATAGCAGCTCATGAAAGAGCAGCGGAGGAGATATCAGCTAATGGTAGAGCAGCGGAGGAGATAGCAGCTCATGATAGAGCAGCGCGGAAGAGGTAACAGCTCATGGTAGAGCACCGGAGGAGATAACAGCTCATGATAGAGCAGCGGAGGAGGTAGCAGCTCATGATAGTGCAGCGGAGGAGATAGCAGCTCATGATAGCGCAGCGGAGGAGATAGCAGCTCATGATAGAGCAGCGGAGGAGGTAACAGCTCATGGTAGAGAACCGGAGGAGATAGCAGCTCATGATAGAGCAGCGGAGGTGGTAGCAGCTCATGATAGAGCAGCGGAGGAGATAGCAGCTCATGGTTGAGCAGCGGAGGAGATAGCAGCTAATGGTAGAGCAGCGGAGGAAGTAGCAGCTCATGATAGAGCAGCGGAGGAGGTAGCAGCTCATGGTAGACCAGCTGAGGAGATAGCAGCTCATGGTGGAGCAGCGGAGGAGAAACAAGCTAATGGTAGAGCAGCGGAGGAGCTAGCAGCCCATGATAGAGCAGCGGAGGAGATAGCAGCTCATGATAGAGCAGTGGAGGAGATAGCTGCTCATGATAGAGCAGCGGAAGAGGTAACAGCTCATGGTAGAGCACAGGATGAGATAGTAGCTCATGATAGAGCAGCGGAGGTAGCAGCTCATGATAGAGCAGCGGAGTAGATGCAGCTCATGATAGGGCAGCTGAGGAGATAGCAGCTCATGGTAGAGCAGCGGAGGAGGTAGCAGCTCATGGTAGACCAGCGGAGGAGATAGCAGCTCATGATAGAGCAGCGGAGGAGAAACCAACTCATGGTAGAGCAGCGGAGGAGCTAGCAGCCCAGGATAGAGCAGCGGAGGAGATAGCAGCTCATGATAGAGCAGCGGAGGAGATAGCAGCTCATGATAGCGCAGTGGAGGAGATAGCAGCTCATGATAGAGCAGCGGAGGAGGTAGCAGCTCATGATAGAGCAGCAGAGGAGATAGCAGCTCATGAAAGAGCAGCGGAGGAGATATCAGCTAATGGTAGAGCAGCGGAGGAGATAGCAGCTCATGATAGAGCAGCGCGGAAGAGGTAACAGCTCATGGTAGAGCACCGGAGGAGATAACAGCTCATGATAGAGCAGCGGAGGAGGTAGCAGCTCATGATAGAGCAGCGGAGGAGATAGCAGCTCATGGTTGAGCAGCGGAGAAGATAGCAGCTCATGGTAGAGCAGCGGAGGAGGTAGCAGCTCATGATAGAGCAGCGGAGGAGATAGCAGCTCATGATTGCGCAGCGGAGGAGATAGCAGCTCATGATAGAGCAGCGGAGGAGGTAACAGCTCATGGTAGAGCACCGGAGGAGATAGCAGCTCATGATAGAGCAGCGGAGGTAGTAGCAGCTCATGATAGAGCAGCGGAGGAGATAGCAGCTCATGGTTGAGCAGTGGAGGAGATAGCAGCTCATGGTAGAGCAGCGGAGGAGGTAGCAGCTCATGATAGAGCAGCGGAGGAGGTAGCAGCTCATGGTAGACCAGCTGAGGAGATAGCAGCTCATGATGGAGCAGCGGAGGAGAAACCAGCTCATGGTAGAGCAGCGGAGGAGCTAGCAGCCCATGATAGAGCAGCGGAGGAGATAGCAGCTCATGATAGAGCAGTGGAGGAGATAGCTGCTCATGATAGAGCAGCGGAAGAGGTAACAGCTCATGGTAGAGCACAGGATGAGATAGTAGCTCATGATAGAGCAGCGGAGGTAGCAGCTCATGATAGAGCAGCGGAGTAGATGCAGCTCATGATAGGGCAGCTTAGGAGATAGCAGCTCATGGTAGAGCAGCGGAGGAGGTAGCAGCTCATGGTAGACCAGCGGAGGAGATAGCAGCTCATGATAGAGCAGCGGAGGAGAAACCAACTCATGGTGGAGCAGCGGAGGAGCTAGCAACCCAGGATAGAGCAGCGGAGGAGATAGCAGCTCATGATAGAGCAGCGGAGGAGATAGCAGCTCATGATAGCGCAGTGGAGGAGATGGCAGCTCATGATAGAGCAGCGGAGGAGGTAGCAGCTCATGATAGAGCAGCGGAGGAGATAGCAGCTCATGAAAGAGCAGCGGAGGAGATATCAGCTAATGGTAGAGCAGCGGAGGAGATAGCAGCTCATGATAGAGCAGCGCGGAAGAGGTAACAGCTCATGGTAGAGCACCGGAGGAGATAGCAGCTCATGATGGTTCAGCGGAGGAGGTAGCAGCTCATGATAGACCAGCGGAGGTGATAGAAACTCTTGATAGAGCAGCGGAGGAGGTAGCAGCTCATGATAGAGCAGCGGAGGAGATGCAGCTCATGGTAGAGCAGCGGAGGAGATAGCAGCTCATGGTAGAGCTGCGAAGGAGGTAGCAGCTCATGGTAGACCAGCGGAGTAGATAGCAGATCATGATAGAGCAGCGGAGGAGAAACCACCTCAGGATATAGCGGAATGCAGTTGCTATAACAATTTAAGAAACATAATATTGAGACAAATCTTCAGTTTCCTAATACGGTTCCAACAACAAAGTCTCTTATCCAAACAGTTTGCAAATTTTTGTAGAGCTTTTATCAAAATTGTACACCTTAAAATAAAGAAATAGGTTGATCAATGTGGAAATTATTTTATTTTAGTGTTATGAATTAGCTTCGTTGTTAAACTGAAGAATATTCAGCGATTCACAAGCCGCACTTCTATCTATCAAAAACAAATATAATCTACACAACATTGCAGTCAACATTAGAAGTCAACTACGTAAATCCGAACACATATGCCTTACCTGGATACGAGGCCACTCCGGTACTGAAGGCAACGAGAGAGCAGACGAACTCGCCAAAACAGCAGCACAATCAACGGCAGCCCCATCATACACCCTATGTCCAATCTCTCACCTCAAAATGAAACTTCGAGAAGAGGGTATCCACAGATGGAACAACATATGGAAATCAACCACTTGCGGAAGGACTATCAAAGAACTCTTTTTTCCCAATGTTTCTGACCGTCTAAAAAGTACACTCATGAAACCAAACTTTATTCTGACACAATTTCTATCCGGCCACGGAAAATTTGGCGAGTACTTTCAAAGATTTCATATCAAGACAGACAGCAATATATACGAGTGCATATGTGGTGACCGTCTTCAGAATGCCAAACATCTTATGTTCACTTGCCCAGTTTTTCAAACAAAAAGATTAGATCTTGAACTACATTTAGACAAGTGCAGTGCAAATTTTCAATTTCCGCTTAACGGAGAAATTTTCACTAGAAAATGTTGTTATTTGTCATTCACAGCATTTTTAGAATATATGTTTAAGAGACTGTGAATGTATCTTCCTGAACTTTAGATCTTCACAGGAAACCTCAATTGACTAAATATAGCCCTAACATACTTATTGTAAACTAGGGCTCACTCAATGGAGATTAAATAAATAAATAAACTGACTTCTAGTTGAGACCTAAATTTCGGCAAGAGTCAAAATTTTCAACCATAATATTACTCTATATGAGCTTATTATTTTTCCGTTTGGAAGATGTTCTGCCTTTTAAATCCACTTCCAGAACAGGCTCATTGATCAAAACTTCGGATAGTTTAACTCTGTAAAAGTATATAATGCTGATCAGCAGTCCTAGGAATGTATGTAGGCTAATAAAAAACAAATATGTATTTACCTAGAAATCCTAGCCCTGCTGATCAGCGTTTACAGCAATGTCGTATCAATATTAAATCATTCTGTCAGTTTTCATTTCTATCTATATCCTACTTAGAATATTAATATTCATAGAATGCTTTTGCTTAATCATTTGCAATTGCAATTATGATATGCAGAAAATTAAGTTTTTTAACTCAATTTCCGAGTTAACTCCAGATTGATTCATTAAACAGGACTTACGGAAGAACAAAGGTATAGTTTTTAATATCAGATTAACATCGTCAAGTATCAGCAGAACTATGCAGATTTATGATATCTTGGCAATAGCACACTAACATAAAAATAAAATAAAATCAGGTAAACTGATGTAAAAAAGTGTCAGTATGTTTTTGTTTAATCAGTTATGACTGCAATTATGATATGCAGAATATGTTTTTTTAAAATTGATTTCCAAGTTAAGCTCCAGATTTATTCATTAAGCAGGGCTTACGGAAGAAGAAAGGTCTACCATCTCGGCACCTGGGCCATTTTAAACGGTCTAGTTGGATAAGCGCATGTAAAACAATAGTGTTTTTTGTCATAGCTACCTGTATTTTAATTTCCAAGGCCTTATAAGATCACAGTAAAACAATAGGCTATGTTGTCAAGATAACTGATTTTCATTTTTTTTATAAATTCTTTCGAATACGTATATTGCCATAAAATAGGCACTAAATTCAGCATTACTCCGAAACAGATCAACCGATTTTTTCCATTATGAATAGACGTCTTTCCATGGACATTGTAAATGTGTATACAAAGTTTCATAAAAATCCGGTAAAGCGTATTTGAGTTACCGCGTCTTTAAAATATACACTAAATAACACTACCGGGTTTTACTCCGGTACCGGTCAACAGATTAGGTTCAAATTCAATAGAGCACTTCTCATGGACGTCATAAATGGGTATACCAAGTTTCATGAAAATCCGTTACAGCGTATTTGAGTGCCTATTTTAATAGGTTATGGCGCCTTTCTCATAGAAAGGCGCCATAATCTATTAAAATAGGCACTAAATTGGGCATTACTCCGGTACCGGTGAACCGATTTGGTTCAATATCAATAGGGTTCTTCCCATCGACATTATGAATGTTTATACCAAGTTTCATGAAAATCCGAAAAAGCGTACTTGAGTTATGGTGCGTACAGACGCACGGACAGACAGACAGACGGACAGACATTTTTTCGTCCCCCACACAATGACGACAGAGATAATATAGACCTAATAAACTAAGGGATGGTTTGTGAATTGCAGGGCAGGGAAACTTTCATGAGCAGTACAACGAAAAGAGGCGCAGGATCTTTAAAATCGACGTCTCAACATAACAAAAAGGACACAAATTGCTTCGCAATGCATTCTACATAAATCACACAATATTTCAAAGGATTTTTCCATGAATTTTTCATTAAAAAGTATCATCGTCTTGCCCTAACTATAACCCGATAGCATGCTCTTAAAGCCTCGGCAATTCAATTTTAACTGTAATATGTTTTCATGTTGATAAATTATATTAAAATATGAAAAGGGCGTAACAAGATATTAAACTAATAAGGCATTTGATAAGGTAATTAGAAATAAAAGTTACTAGCACAAAGGATCAAAAAATAAAATAAATAATTCAACAAATATCTAAATAACAGTAGTGCAGATTTACAAGATTAGGAAAAAGTTTAATTCATTCTTTTTCCCCAGCGGGTCAATCTTTCAGTATGGGTACAAGTAGCCAGTTAATATCCTTTATTATTGAGTCCACGATTAAAATATTTAAGGATTTTTACGTAATTGCTAGTAGGCCTATTTTATAGAATAAAAAAGACCTCTGTACCGTCCGATAGCTTTATCGCCTTGAGTAATTACCATTCTATTACTCGTAAACCATTCAAAATATAAACGTGGTACTTGATGTATAATAAAATTCAAATATTTCCCTAAAGCTCACATGCTTGAATAATTTTCTGGTCACAGAAATAAAATAAGCTCACATGCTTGAATCATTTTCTGGTCACAGGAATAAAAAAATTGTCGCATAGTCAAATATGCTTCTTCTTGAACATTTCACGGTCGTCACAAATCACTCCGACACTGAAGCGCATGGAATAATTACCACTTAATTACTCGTAAACCATTCGAGATATGGGGCTGGAACTTCATTTGTATTAAAATTCAATTATTTCACTAAAACTTTCTCGCTTGAAGTTTTTTCGGGACACAAAAATACAAAAAATTGTCGCATAGTGAAATTTGCTTCTCCCTCCATGAATTTTGTGTAACGGGTGATGTTTATAAAATGAAATAAAAACATTTGTATCCGCTTTTTTAAGGCTCTGTTTTAACCATCAGTAGGGCTGATGTGTGTAGATTATTTCTGTATAAATTTCACAGGAATCCGACCACGGGTTAATTAAAGGTTACGAGTTTAATCACGCGGTGTAAGATTTTCTAGACTGAGTAAAATCTGAAAATTGCGAGATCTGGAATCTTGTGACGTCACACACTCAAGTGCTGCGATTGGTCTATCCCGGAATACGCAACCTGTATAGTTTACTGATCTTGAGCATAGCCTACCTTCACATAGGCTTATAAGCTTAATAATTGCTATGCAATTATTTGTCGTAGCTAACTGTATTTCAACTTCCAAAGCCGTATATCAACACTCTAAAACAAGATGTTATCATGATAACTGATTTGCTATTGATAAATTCTTTCTAATATATTTCCATAAAATAGGCACTAAATTGGGCTTTACTTCGGTACCGGTCAAGCGATTTGGTTCAATATAAATAGGCTTCTTCCCAATGGATGTTATAAATGCGTATATAAAGTTTCTTGAAAATCCGATAAAGTGTATTTGAGTTAACGCGCTTACAGAGACACGGGCGGACGGACAGATGGACACACATTTTCCCCTCCCCTACACAATCTTATAAAGTACCATTCTGGCACTTAATAAAAATAAAACAAATTCATTTTGTAATGTGAAAAAAGGCCTATTGGTTAGTAGTCTTAAAATGAAAATATGATCCCACTGCAATGATATCCGTGAATCTAGACTGTAAGAGATGGGGTTTGTTCAGATTAGTCTCATCGAGTAAACCAGAGAGAATTTTTAAACGTTTTCAGAACGTCTTTCTGCATACAACAGTAGAATTATTTCCAAAGCGATGGGTTGTACAGAATTCTAACGCGCTTTCAGGAGAAGTATACATTACATGAAATGTCACACATCATTTTCTACTTCGTAGAGTAGAGGCTCGCGAAAATATATTCCTTGATCTTATATACATGAAAATAAAACTTGTTTTTTTTTTTTCAGATCCATAATTTTAAACAATTAAACACCCCACTATTTCTCTCACTTCATGAAAAGTACATTTACAGGCTTTGAACGGTCTATGGTAGGCCCTAATGCAAGTTATATGACAGGGTATAGGATGATAATTGAAATGGAAAAGCTTTCTTTCAGAAATACATTTGATGAGGATTGATATAAGCGATAGGTTTCCTGAAGCAGGACTGTCGGGAAATAAATATACCAAATTTGATTACCTGTACAGAGCATAATAAAATCAGGTAAACTGATGTAACAAAGTGCCAGTATGTTTTCGTTTAATCCGTTATGATTGCAACTATGATATGCAGAATACAAAAAAAAAAAATTGGCCGGTTTCGGGATTTGAACCATGGAACTCCAGAATTTATCAATAGCAAATCAGTTATCATGATAATATCTTGTTTTAGAGTGTTGATATACGGCTTTGGAAGTTGAAATACAGTTAGCTACGACAAATAATTGCATAGCAATTAAGCTTATAAGTCTATGTGAAGGTAGGCTATGCTTGTCCTTAACAAAGGCTATGCTTATCAAATTAATTCGTTTAAGTGAACGAAGTGGCCGAGACGGTAACGTCTTGAACTCGCATTCTGCAGGTCTATGGTTCAAATCCAGTAGCCGGCCAATTTGACATGTTTTTTTATTTGTATTTATATGTTAGTGTGCTATTGCCAAGGCATCATACATCAGCATAGTTCTGCTGATGCTTGACTATGTTAATCTGATATTAAAAAACTAGACCTTTGTTCTTCCGTAAGTCCTGTTTAATGAATCAATCTGGAGCTTAACTCGGAAATTGATTTAAAAAAACTTAATTTTCTGCATATCATAATTGCAATTGTGATTGATTAAGCAAAAGCATTCTGGCAATTTGTTACATAGTTTACCTGATTTTATTTATTTATGTATTAGACCTAGGTTATTTAACGAAGGCTGTGTATTGCTTTTAGGTCTGTGACCGTCGCCGGTACCGGTATGTCGCATTGCTGTAGCAAAAGTTATTTTAAGTGCCTGCAAATCTATGAGAAAAACAGATTGAAAAATGTAAGTTATGGGAAATAATTGGGAGGAACAGGGATAGAAGTAAATGTAAAGGTCTAATTGAATCGACGAATATCGATGAACCACATATATGCATTGCGGAGGAAAATGAGGAAAACACAACTAATCTTTATTGCTTATTAAACAATATCATTAAGTGGTGGTATCTTGAGGCGGTGATACCTTTCGAGAAATGTTCCGAACTCAATTTTAACCATTGGTCGGTACTTATGGGCCATTCAGATAGAAAATTAACCGTAAACGTAATGTAAACTTAAAAGTTTGGGACAATGTTTTTCAATGTGACCATTCACAATGCATCACGTAAACTTAAAACTTAAATGTAAAATTAAACTTAACTTAGAACCTTGCAAACACCAAGCTTCTGCGTCAAGTTTGTGCGAAAAATAACGATACAACCAATCAGGGAACAGATCAGGAGACGGAAGTGGAAGTAGCCAAGAAATGGCGTCTATGAATGAGAAACTCTTAACGTTGTATCCTATCCCTGTCTGTATGACAAAAGGCATCCATTATATAAAGATCCTGCATTGAAGGAAAATATATGAACATTAGTTATTATGTTAATTTGTATATGTGTGCATACGCTTGTATAATTTAAACTTTTAAAGGCCTACACGTGTTTAATAGAAACGTGAATGTATTTTCGTCTGCGGCAGCCATTTTATCAGCTACGCACGTTCTCATTTGTGATTGGTTGTTATCTAAGTTTAAGTTTTCATTGGGAATGCTCAATGCCGTGCTAAAGTTTGCGTTAAGTTTTACGTCCTTGAGTTTACGGTAAGTTTTCTATCTGAATGGCCCATTACGCTAATTTGGAAAAACACGAACAGGAACACCGAAATAAGAATTTAACTACAGTTTAGTACCTGAAAAGCGGGACATTCCAATACCTGATCATGGAAGGGTTGAAATGATAACATGTTCGAACGTTTTACCTGCGATCAGATATTAGAAGTTACGCGTATAATCCTGGCAAAGGTTATGATGTAAAAGTTACAAAACTTTTGTGATACAGAGAATATGGTAAGTTAAATCAGGATTCTTCGCGGACTTTATTCATAGCTTCCACAGTGAGTAGTGATGGGCAGAATCGAATGATTTTAAGAATCGAGTAATATTTTCTCGAAAATATAAAGAATCGAATGATCATTCGAATGAAGAAGTTCTCGGATGAAAACAGGATCCGAGAACTCACGATGTGGGGTATGAGAACTCGAGTCGGTAGCCGAGAAGCGAGAACTGCTAAAAACTGACTCGATTGATAACCCTAATCGCAATTCGAATGTTCAGTTCGGCAATTTTATCGTGTTACAAGAGATACTGCTACTGATTACCGCATTAGGTGTGGCTCACCCATTCAGTGAAGCACAATACAATAGGAGTTAGTTTCGCGCAGTGCTGCCAGATATTGTGTTAATCTCATTGTTCTACTATCGTTCACACAGTAAAGATCCATAAGATAAGCACTGTCTCTTCTGCCTTTGGATTCTCCTAGTATTAAATAATTCGAATACTTGTTATATGATTTTTGATATCGCAAGATATTCTTGATACTTCCAAAATCGAATATTTCCAATTTTTTAAATTCTAGAATTCCCATCGCCCATCACTAAAGGTGTCCCTGAGATCCACGGACCACGCACTGGGGACCACTGGTACAGGTAATAATTAATTACTTTCTTTCTTTCTTTCTTTCTTTCTTTCTTTCTTTATCTTAGTTTTACCTCTCCCTATTACGATTTAAGCTACCCAAGCCGCCGGCCGGGCCTTAAAGGGCCGCGACCTGTCGGGAGAGAGATTATCTATGGATCACATAATACTTTTTTGACCAGACAAGGAAATGGAGGCCCTCCCCGGATGAGTGATCAGCCCCATGCCGGGGCCGCCTCCAAGACAACACGTACATATAGGACGGGATACACCATTCACACACACACACTCACTCACTACAGACAAGGCGAGGACAGGATGAGATGATATCTGGGGACCACAAGGGCCTAAAGTTACCCGACATTTGTCTCACAGCTGAGGAAAAACTCCAGAAAAATCCCCACCTAGGTAACTTGTCCAGACCAGGATTCGAACCCGGGCCCCTGCGTGAGAGGAGCGAACGCATCCCCTACGTAATTAATTACTATAAGATAAAATGTACAGAATTATTATAAGTCGCTATTATTAGTGATTCAACATAAATTGTGTATCTCGATGCAAAACATTCGCTTATTCACCCTCGTCCATCAATCTTGTGAAGTGACACATAAGTGATATGAACATGGTGAATGTTCGCCACAGCAATTAACAGCCATTGGAAAGTACACAATGCCAAGGGAAATTCTTTAGAGTACAGAATGACCACTACTAAAGTCTATACGAATGCTATTAAAAGTTTTCCCACAGTGACTCGAACATTCGCCAGTCCGGAAGTAATTCATTACAACAAGCCGATTTGTACAGTACAGTAGATAGTCACTATCTGAAATTCTCCCTCGAATATCTACACCAATTATATTACAACGTACAATTGCGACGGTAAAATGGGAATGTATGACAATGATACCGCTAAAGGGGATACTTTGTTCCGAAAATGCCAATTCAATAGGATTATACTTAAAATAGCTTTTGAACGTGACGGACTGCTGTTATATCTGATTACGGACGAGATGGGAATTTGGTTTGCAATAATAAAGGATTTCGCTTAAAGCTTATTGATATTCCATCCTATATTAAGCCATTTATTCAACATATCTATAACCGTTAAGCCAGAATGGCCCAGATTGAAAATGAACCTGATTCACGGAACGTGTAATTATATGACACGCTGTTCGTGAAGTATAAATTCGCTTTATATAAATTAGGTCTCCTGTGAACCACGTCCAACAACTGCACCAGGTTAAGGAACACTGGGACGGACTTTGGAAAATCTAAACATTTTAGTAACATTGACTCACGTGTAAACTTTCTTTCTTCTTTCTTTGTCTTACTTTTACCTGCCGCCCGGGCCTTACAGGGCCGCGACCTGTCGGGAGAGGGTTTATCTATGGATCACAGCCAAGGACATGGGCCTCCCGGATGAGTGATCAGCCCAAAGCCGGGGCCACCTCCGAGACAACACGAACACATAGGACGAGACATACCATTCATACACACACTCACTCCGACAAGGCGAGGATGGCCAGATGATTTCCGGGGGCCACAAGGGCCAAAAGTTATCTGACATTTGTTTCACAGGTGAGGAAAAATCTCGGAAAAAACCTCATCCAGGTAACTTGTCCCGACCAGGAATCGAACCCGGGGCCGCTGCGTAAGGGGAGTGAACGCATCCCCTGCCCCACATTTTTAGTGTTTGTGTTATATATTATACGTGTGTTTTATTATTTTATTATCTTATGAAGAAGACGAAGTCTCCACCCAAGATTAAGTAACCTTTGACGACGGCTTCACAAAAGGATCAATAAACAGTGGTAAGTGCTGCCCAATAATCTATTTATATTACATCACATTCCTCATCATAAGAAGAATGTCATTGAGTGGGCTTGTGGGCTTGTTTTATCCTCTACAGAACGGTCTAACGCCAGAATATCGTTCGGCTCATAATTCGTCATGTAAATGTGACAAAGAAAACACGTCCTAGACGTAGAAGATGAAGAAAAATAAGGAAAAAGGTGAACAGAAGAAAAGGATAAAAAATAAAAATAAATAGTAGCTTGATATAACTGATAATTTACTAGTTATTATCAGTTAGGGTCAAGCCTACGAGAAGGCATCGTAAGTAGCCACTCTTGATTCCAAAACCTGCAACCGCTTCAGTCTTCGATCTGTCCGCTATACCTCTTCTACGCACGAGTGACATCGAAAATTCTCTTTGGCGGTTGGCAATCAGGAAGTTGAAGAACCGGGTTCAAAGCCGGGGTATCGCATGGAGCCATGGATAATAGAGAGAAATGAAGGAATGGTGATGAAATGAAACTACGATCCAAGTTCACTGAAGATTGCTCCTAATATGCTTTGGAAAAGCTGGAGGAATAACCCGAGTCCAGAAGTCTCCCCAGGAGAGTTTTTCTAGAAGCGGTATACATAGGAAAGTACATGGTGGGCCAAAAGTCACTATCCATTGTGATCAGAAATTGATAAATTTGATTGGGATCTTTCCAAAATCTTTTGTCTGTATCTGACAATTTTAATGTGAACACTTTTATAAATAATAATCAAATAACTTCAGTGAAGTGCTAGAGCAAGTTACTGGCTCCTGCATTCTGATTGGGATCTTCTTTTGTAGCAAGCAGAGTTTTCAGGTTGGGACTTAACTTATTAAAAAAAAAAAGGTTTGCTTCTTAACGTGCAAAATACGCGTAAAACGCATAACATAGGCTAATAAATGTAAGCTAGTCAAAGAAAAACTCTACGACTTTTAAACTTTGTTCCATCTTATATATTTTACTTAGAGTCTAAGAACTAGAATTGAAACCCGCTGATGCAGTACCTTAACTTGGAGACTGTTATGTGGAAACTCTATTTCTATTTCTGAGTTACTGCTACACGAGGACAAGAAATAATAGTCACTGTCAGAATTTTTTTCTTGTATATCGGTAATACATTATATAGAACCTTCTAGCTTACAACAATAAAAATTACAAGCTTGCGAAACTAAAATAGAAAGATTGTTATTTAAAAACCATAGACTTCTTACTGAGATGGAGAAATATAAATAGATACCAACAAATCTACTTGGGTTCAGTGATTTAATAGGAGCAGAAAGTTAAAAAGTAAGCAGTAAAGTTATATTTAGAAGACCGCTGTAAGCTTACTCCTTCCATAACATACATATTTTTGCGTGTAAAATATTTACAAATATCGTAATTTACTCGCCCAACCCTGAGTGATTTGATTCAGACTCCGGTTTGTTATTTCTAATAGCACCGGCTTAGTTAAATTCGAACATTCGCTATTCAAACTTCTACTCCCAGTTATTTGATAAAATAATATTATTTTATAGACTATTTTGTAGAGGAAAGCTTGCTCTGGCACGCTGATGCTAAAACTATTCGCTTCCTTTAGATAAGGTCATACCAGTCCCTTTCCAAATATTCCTCTTGTGTCTAGACCCTTATCTACCTCCATACAGATGTTGACACGGCAGTCTAAGAAGCTACTTTCATCGGTTCAAAATAATTGGAAGTGCCGAGTGCGTGACCAAACAGTGGACCACTTGATTTTTGAGTGTCCTAAATTAAAAACACAGCGACAACCATTTAAGACAAGTGTTAAAAGAAGTGGGCTGGTATGGCCAATAAGTAAAGCAGAAATATTTAAAAGACACAAAACAAGCTTTGTAAGATTTGTAAATAAAGTAGATTTGGAAGAACTAAGCAAAATCGATTAAGGACCAGTAAAATTTGAATATAATTGTAAACAGTAGTACTACAATTAGAAAGAGAAAATGAAGAAAATAATAAGGATCAATATTAAGTAATAACAAAAGTGAACAGTAATAATTAAGGTAATAACAATTAATTATACTTAAAGTGAGGGGTTAAATAGTAATAATTAAAGCAATAAAATAAAAGTAAACATTGTATATACTAAATGGCAAACTAGTTATAGGAATACCAATGTAAATATCGTAAATAGGGCATATAGTATTGCATTTGTAATGGGACATGCTGTAAATAAAGTTATATTAAAAAAAATACGGATATTGAAGAAATCTATACCCCAGCAAGGACGTATCACGTTTAAACACAAGAGGTCGTTCCAAGTGTTAGTTTCTGTGGGTATACCAGCAGGCCGGCAATTAGTCATATGCATCACTTTTCTATTGTTGATGTGTTATGACTTCTGTAAATTTTAAATGATTTTTAATTTTTGATGAATATGATACAGAATGAAATATTGACGATCAGCTATGATAAGTCGCAGCACGTGTTTATACCTACGACCACCCGAATGTGAGTCCAAGACGCTACCGGCTAGCTCTGGGCCACCGAACTTGGTGATATTAATATTGTATTGTTAATTTAGAATAATATAGTTAGGCCTATAATTGTTTGCTTTTTCATTACTATTATTATTATTATTATTATTATTATTATTATTATTATTATTATTATTATTATTATTATTATTAGTATTATTATTATATTAACCCTGCAGTGCTCGCGTGCTATTTTAGGACATAGAAGCTCGCGCGGCGTCTGAGAGACGCCGTTCGTTTTTTACGTTGTTTCTATTGTTTTATGTTGTTTTGAGTGTTCATTTTGTTTATTGAGGGTTGTCATAGTTTATTTAATATTATTGAACATGTTTTGTATACATTGCTTAGTTAAAAATATGTGTATTAAGTCAATTTATTGAAAATGAGCATTTAACTAATCATATTGGACACAAATCCATATTAGCAGATTATGACTTTAATTAATTAACAATAAAACAATGTTGTTAGGCATGTAACCATTTTTAAATAATTTTAAATTATTATTGTCCTAAGACTGTGTAGGCATAACAACTTTTACTACTAGTTACTGATCTCTTCTTATTCCGTTTAGAAACTTTGTCCCGCCCTACGAAATATTTAGGCCTATCACATTCACTATAATCATTATCATCATCAGCTTCTTGTTCAGTATCCGTAGACTCACTTCTAGACTCCGCAATGTCTTCTTTAGGATCACTATCGGAATCAAATTCAACATCATCATCATCATTTTCTTCTTCTAGCAACTTTGCACTACTTCCAACCATTTGGATCAGAAAGATTATGACATTTCTTCTCCTTTCCAATCATTGCCAAGCCAAAAGATAAATAATTTCCATCATAAAAGATTGGTATTGTAGGTTTATGATCACTAGTTTCTGCAAGAAATTTGTTTTGAACCAGTAACTTACCTTGTAACAGTAAAGCTCGCGCGGAGTCTCACAGACGCCATCTACATTTTTGCAACAATAACGTCACTCCACTCTTGCTTAGGCGAAAACTGGAGGGTTGCCGCTTGGATATGTTATTTAAGAGTAGTTGACCGAAAGGTAGATGGTAGGTCAGCACAATGGCCTCATAGGTATTCTAGATATGATGACATGAATCTGGTCTGGCGTCTGTCAGACGCCGCGCGAGCACTGCAGGGTTAAATACCGGTACATGTAATAATCAATATATATATATATATATATGAGGGCGAATCTAAAAGTAAGTTACACTTCCAAGTTATGGCCATTTATGAAACCACCTACACATAGGCAACACGGCTATGAAAACATACATTGTTGTCCCCAAGAGACTGTAAACATTTATTTTCTCGGAACGGTCAACCAACTTTTCGATTCCGGATGCGTAGAAATCACCTCCACCGCTATGTAAAAACACAGACAGCATTTGAAAGTACATATTACTGGTTTGTATGTTACTAGCAGGTGCCCGTGGCTTCGCCCATGATTATTTACTCAACCCCTAGATGATTTATTGAAATCATTTATCTAATAGAAAAATCATTAAAACATTATATTTATTAGCACTGGCATCGTTTTTACGTCATCTACACGAATAAGTAATTTTATTCTGAATTATTTTGTTTTGGGTATCAAATATAAATAACTAAAGCAATAAAACGAATCTTGCGCTGCCATATGGGCTTACAGATTCTAAATAAAACGATGAAAACGAACCACGGATTCATGAGCCTTACCCAAATTATGCATAAACAAAACTAACTCAGATTAGAGTTCCTTAGGCCAAAAAGAACCCCCGCATGGCGGCTTTCGTCCAAATAATTCAATGTTCTCCCACTTAGGCATGCATTCACGAGCGGTTTAACAAAATAGAAGCGATCGTCAAATTTATGTGTTCTATTGATTTAAACGATGCTTACATGTTCCCGTTTACTATGGCAAATTGAGAAAGGCCATCAATTAATTTTACAATTGAATACCTACAGTCTTGTTAATAGGATGGGGTTGGATGTACACGGAAACACAAGCTCAAATACTATATTAGATAGATTTTTATTTAATTTAGGCCTATTGGGTTAGACTGTATAGCATTGGTTCGGCCAAACAAGAAATTACAAGGAAAGCAGAAAATAACCTACTTTTCAAAATAAATCGTGGGGACACTAACGGATGAAGAAACATTCTTTTCAATAAAATACTAAAATACTTATAAGTTATAATAAAATTACTATACTGCAGGGTTGCCAGATCAGAAACGTAAAACAGTCGTACCAATAACTGAAAATAGTCGTACGCTAGTTAAAATCGTCGTACACTTTGCGAATTGTCAGGATGAAGATGATGATAATAATAGTAATAATAATAATAATAATAATAATAATGTACAGACATTTTTTCTAAGATTGGTGGCTAAAATTTGCTTTTGTAAGTTCTATAACGTGCTACTGCTCCACTCACGCATGCTGACTTTATTGTTAACCGCTATTACTCAGATAACTGGTCTCTCGTAACTATACATATACCCATTGTTGTTAGTACTCTTTGTCATCGGCTACCTGCAGATGTTGCAGGAAGAAATAAAATATTAATAATAAAATTACATTACAAACCATAAGAAAATAAGATTTCCAAATATTATTTAAAGTATACAGCCACTTTTGATATGGGCGTGTCAACATATAGGCCTACTATTAATAATAACAATCATATGATTATTATGTTTGGTCAAATAAAAGAAAAACAATAAGACCAGCTGCTCTTTATCGGTATAATTTTTTTAGAGGTTTGGATTGCTTCGTTTAGGACACGTGCGGCTAAAATATAAAATGTTTGGAGAAGAATAATGAGAGAAGTAGCAATAACAATACAACAATACAACTTAAGCGTGGTGCGTGTAATAAATAAATGGACTGAGTTTTATTTGACAATGACTATTATAACATTCCGCCATTCATTTAGCGATATGTAGGCATATACAAAATAAACTACGAAAAAACAAAAAACTTCATGTTTATCCAAATTGAAAATTCTGCAGTATATTGCTAAAAAATTAACAGAAAATGGTAGTAGGCCGATAAAATGCTAATATTAAAAATAGTCGTATGAATAAGCATACGACACATGGTTGCGTCGTACGTCGTACAAATCTATGAAATAGTCGTATGTGTACGACTATAGTCGTACGTATGGCAACACTGCTATACTGTGATAAAATTGAGATATTTGAACACTACGGAAACAAGATATATTTAATTTACCATTTCCCAAACTGAATTTGTACAAGAATATAAGCAATCATCAACTAAAATCGTCAGTGGGATCTAATTTTTAAATGAACGAGGAAAATTTGAATAGAATAGCTGGTCTCTATAAAATATAATTGTTTGTAGTGCACAATTAAAAATCCTCATATTTTACATAATTATAGCATACGCTATAAATCTTATAGTGTTTTTATAAAGTTCTTGAAGTGAAGAATATAATATACGTCGGTAGCTGTAAAAAGGTTACTGGTAATTTAATACATAACTTGGATATTTACTATTGAATCTGTTGTTTGTTAAGGTATTGTGTAGTGTTTCTTAATGACTTACAGTAGTTTATGTTTATTTCTTTTTTTGTAAATCTTAGGTTACCACCTGGCTCTCGTCCATTTGCAAATATTAAATACATAAATATAAGCATATAAATACATACATATTGGCAAATACATACCCAGGGTGTTTGTACAATTTTTCTACTCGGACATAGGTAGTAATTTAATGTGTTTTGCGCTCACCTCAGCAGCAATGTAGGCCGGTATGACGCTGAGTAACAGCTGTTCCTGCTGTTCTTTTTCACATTCGAGTTTGACCCGCGATTCGATGCAGGTCCTGGTGCCCACGAACGTGTCATGATGCGCCGCCTCCGTCATGTGTCTGTAGTACAGACCGGTGCCACTTGCACACAGCAGGAACAGTGCTTCCGCCCCCATCTGTACAAACACATGCAATCACAATGTTAATAAAATAAAACTACAATAAGAATTAATCAAATTGAGGGCAGTGGGTAGTCAGATAGTTGTCTTTCACTGCTTCTAACAGAGATAAATTTGATTCTAATTGTCCTAAGTGGCAATATAAATACGATAGATGGGTCGTGTAGTTAGGTTTGTAAATATTATTTATATGTTATAGTTTTGAATAGGCAGAGATCTTTTCTAATTATTATTACATAATTATATTGATAATTTGATCTAATTAGATCTAATTAATTTTTTCTAATTATTATTACATAAGTATATTGATAGGTTATAAATAGCTTGTGTTATTTATTGTATGTCATTGTATGTATATATGTATAGCTGGTATTTATTTGAAACACTGCCACTTGTTAGCCCACTTGTAGTGTAACAAAATAAATAAATAAATAAATAATAAATGCCAGAATAAATAATAAAATAGATCACGGCAACTATTTTGTCCTTTGAATAAGTGGGACCATTTTAAAGTTTTGAAATATACGGAATGTATGTATAATGCAGATTCTAAATTTGGATAAGAAGGAAAAAGATATCCATAAACATCCATACGCTACTTCATCGTGTCACATTAATTTATTGCGGTAGTTGGAAGCATGAAAGCACATAATATGTATATTATACCCACTCCATGAACTTTAAAGTTGGGTACGGATGGGTGTTATTTTATTTTCTAAAACTTGCATCAGCTTCTTGTAATTTTCTATGGCATTTCCTCATCGGATAGTGACTACTTTTACTTAAGAATGCCGTTCACATCTTGTCCATTCTACTCGGCGGTGAACTCACAACTAAATTAACATCGCCTCTTTTCGTATAACCGTACATGACAATGCTACCAAATGGTGTGTCTATATACAAGAGACGCCACACTCACCCGTGACATACATCATCTCATGGTAGCATCGCCTTACTTTGAGAAAAAAATATTCCTAAGACTTATGCTCCATCCCTCGTGTGTAGATATTATAAAATATGAACTTTATTAATCGAGGTGGAAACACGCCTAAGTCTGCGCCTATATTGAGCGATTATGTGATCCGATGTTACCGTCATGAGTGCCTATGGACTAAGTAACACCCGATCGGGAATCAGTTGCATTTATGTTTTGAGTAACTCTCAGGATGCTTTTATGTGTTGGCTTTGGCTAGAGAAAAACGGTCTCCTTAATAAGAGACGTAGGAAAAAAAAGGGATGGGCGCATTACTGTAATTAAGATAGATACAGGGAGTTTCTAAAACTTGCCAGCCTATGAAATTAATAGAAAAAAGAGTGCGTGGAACGCCATGCGACAAAAGTAAAACTTTATTTTATTTTTTTATTTTTTCAATTTTTTATTTTTGGATTTTTCAATTTTGCATTATTGGACTTTTTAATATTGGGTTTTTGGACTTTTTTTAAATTTTGGACTTTTAAATTTTGGATCTTTGAATTTTAATTTTGGATTTTTTTAAATTTTCGATCTTTGAATTGTTTATTTTTTGATTTTTTTTTAATTTTTAAATTTTTTATTTTATTATTTATTAAATTTTGGATTTTTGGATGTTATAATTTATAATTTTGTTTTTTTAAATTTTGGAAATTAGTATTTTTGAATTTTGGATTTTGAATTTTGAATTTGCGCGGTAATGAACCTCCGGGTTCCATAAAATAGATAATATACCTTTAGATTTCTTAGGAATTGTCTATTGCCATTGAGGAAGTAAGGTCTGAAAAATTTCCTTTGATTACTCCTAATCATTGAGTTGATTATTTCTGTGCAGTCCGCACCTAAACAAGTAAGTAATTTCGTTCGGTTTTGAGTGTGACTGATTTCGTGACGGTTTTAGTGTGACTGATTTTCCCGATTTACCCTCTACCGCCACTAAAGAAGTTTTACTTTTAAAAAAAGGAATGGGCGCATTACTGTAATTAAGATAGATCTACAGGCAGTTTCTAAAACTTGCCAGCCTATGAAATTAATAGAATAAACTCAAGACTACCACCTATTGGCTATAGAAACGTTTGGTTATATCCTTGAAGGTATAAATATTGAAGTAACCGGCCGACTCATTGTCAATTTTCCCCGTCATTGCATCGGGATGAAATACCGAACTGGAAACAAACAGGTTTGATCGGCCAACCGTTGCTCCATGCATGGACTACTTCGTTAAAATTGTAGTAGCCTATCGGGTTTCACCTTCCGATGTAACTATCTACATTTCATAAACCTGGTGTTCGATATTCTTACGATGGCGTCTGATGGTCACTCTACCTCGGATCGGGAGAAATAAAGATCAAATATAGGAGCAATCTAGAAAGGCAATAACTACTGCGGAAGATAAGATTAGAAAGGTAGAGTCAGACTGAAGACTTCAATGCCCGGGCATTAAAGTACTTACTAGTCTGTAAGTCACAAGTGGGTAATTATCACATTATTGAGAACGCCTGGTGGTATACCGGGATATGTGAGTCAGTTGGAGATTTTAATTTATTCCGGTACGTCACCATGGTAGCTCATATTACAGAGCAGCGGCATGAAGGGCCGAAGATCTGTGGTTCAAATCCCGGCTATGACATTGAATTTTTCAGTCTGACTCTGCCTTTCCAGCATAGTCTACACACGGCCAGTGTGAAAGAATGATCATTACAAGACGAGATTAGTTTAAGAGAAGGGGCTCAAGAGGGTTAAAATATGGGCACTTGTTGCTGTAAACAGGGTGGACGGGTTATAACTAGGGCAAGGCATTTAATGACCATAAAATAGTGAAAAAATGCAAAATAAAAAAATGCATTTATCACCTAAAAATAGTGAAAAATGATCCGAAATTTTAAAAAAGACCAATAAATTCACCATTATTACTTATAATTAGTTTTTTAAGTAAAGAATTGCTAAAAACAATTTCTGACAGTGCCTATATGAATGTACATTGTAAAACACACTTATTTTGTTACTAAAATAGTAAGTAATTTTATACTATTGGGACATCCTTAGCGAAAAAGTAATTCTTTCTGAACTGGCATGCCCATCAAATTGCCCCTAGCAAATATGTGCCATTTAAAAAGAAAGAAAAACTCTTTATTGCTACAAGACAAACTCCTGTGGTGTTTACAATAAACCTGAATTAAAATGAACTATGAACAGTTGGCGGAGATTCTCAAATAAAAACGATTATCTGTTGTCTGAAAGTAACGATTTGTACATGGAAAACCTCCTCTCAACCTCCTTTGAAACATGGCCTAAAATGCCTAAAATAACCTAAAAATGCCGAAAAAGGCCTAAAATTTGCCAAAAAGACCTATCTCTTGAAAATGACAAAAAATGCAAAATAAAGCAAAAAATGCAAAAACAAATTGACCTTATTTAATCAATTAATTCATTATACACATTTATATATATTCGAGCTATCTTTTAACCTTCATATAAAAAAGATGCAAAATCATCAAATGCCTTACCCTAGATAACTGCTCAGATTTTAACAGCCTTTTCCTTCGCTAGAAATAAAGAAAAAAAATCAAAAACCCTTTTTGTTCCAAATGAATAAATTTAAAAAATATTAATCTATAGAATTTAACTATAACTTTTATTACCATTATTAGGCTAATGTTATCGCAATTACAGTATGATCCTACTGTTCTAATTCTTTTTCACATCAGCAGAGAGAAGAATAAGAAATAAAATTTCCCTTTGTGTTTCTCAATAAATCCGCGACATCAGGCAACTTCAGATTTGGAGGGTCCCATGCATTGCTTTATAAGTGCGACAGAGGTTATTGAACCCTATACAAGCTATCTGACAGTGCGCTATTAGAATTTTACAGAATATTGATACCAGATTATCTCAAAACCCATAAACGTAACTACGCTACAAAACGCAAAGTAGATTTTACATTTATTGTGATTTGAACTACTGCCCCTTTGAAACTGTAGCATTTATTCCACTTCCACTCTGTATATCATTAGCTACGCATATGATTCGTGTATTTTTTAAATTGTGAACATTTTTAGTGATTAGGCTAATTGCTCTATCGGTAATTTATAATGTAATTTATTGTCAAGAGATTCTCTGAAATTGTCCTCCGCTGTGGCTTATGGGATGAGTTCGCTCTTTTCACACAACGGGTGGGTTGGGTTCATGGTCGGGGAATATTTCCTAGGTGAAATTATGTCCGGGATTTTTCCTCACCATTGAGACGAATGTCGGGAAGCTTTAGACCCAATTAGGTCACCAGACATCATCTGGCCATCATTATCACCTTCATCCCATAGGCCTATATTGTTCGGTATGAATGTGAGCGACTAGTGTCTCGTCCTACGGGTTCGTGTTGTCTCGGAGGTGGCCCCCAGCAATTAGCTGATCACCAATCCACGGAGGCCTTCCATGTCCTTGCCTGGTCAAAAATAGATGTCAGTATTTCAAAGGTAATCCCTCTCTCGACACGTCGCGGTTCAGTAAGGCCCGGGCCACATGGGCAGCTTACACTACAATGGGAGAGGTTAAACTAAGAGAGAGAGAGAGAGAGAGAGAGAGAGAGAGAGAGAGAGAGAGAGAGCGAGACGAGAGACGAAGAAGGGAAAAACAGCCAAATTCTCCGAAATTTCAGACATTTAACTGAGCATATGATGTAACAGAATGTTCGGAAATTCCCATTACAAACTTCTAGCGGTTGTAGAGGGGACTGAGGAGATTATGTTTTTAATAGGAACCTCAGTCCGGAAATGTAGCGTTTGCATTCTGCAGGTACAATAGATTCAAAGCGAGCATTTAAATCTTTCCGCTTCTGCCAGGGATAAAGCGAAAAACATTTACCAAAAAGAAAAAAATTGTGAAGCTGTCGAATGTCAAAGGAAAAATATCATTTCGTCACTTTAACATAAACAGTTTGGTCACAAATTTACCTATTTTTTTCTCTACTGTACTTCAATGTTAGTTGAATGTTTGTTTTTGTAAGCGTTTACTTTAAATTTATTCTACCCGCAGCAGTCAAACGACACGTTTTCAGATGGGGGCTCTCATTCAAAACATTATGTACTCAGTCCCCTGTAAAAGCTCTAGAAGTTAGTAAATGGAATTTCCGAACAGTATAAGAAACAACTAATGTGTGTGTGTGAGCGAGATTCCATTTTTAAAAAATCAGGGTTCGATTTTGAGTGTATCGTGAATGCATGAAAAACCGTGCATTTACCAATTGCTACGAACTGCTATGAATGAATGAATGAAGTGCTTTTATTGTTAACAAGGAAAACTATCTTTTTACATTATTCGTTGCATGAGCCCTTAGGCTGTTCATGCTTTAACTGTGCACAAGCAAAAATGTACCCTAAAAGTAAAAGTAAAAACACCCAGACAAACAGTTTAAAACTAGTAAATATACAAACAAAACACCACACACACACACACATTCCCCTCCAAAAATAGCACATACACCAGCAATACCCTTAAACACACCAACCAAATATATTTTACATATTATTCTATATACAGCCGTCTACCCCATCGGAGTACTCCCCTTACTCCCTCGGTCCCACTCCCTCGGCCAGTTCCATCCTAAGCTGCCTCACTTTGGACATAAATTTCCCCACCCCCCAAAAAAATCTAGTGTAAAGCAGCAGATCGTATGTGAACAGCTGACCCCTACAAGAAGCAGACGGCTTTGGGACCCATGCTTTTGTATCTAGATGAGTTTATATATGTATTTTATTACATTTAAATAAATTTATCACTATTACAGCTAGTCGACTATTCTGAAAAGGATCCATACAAAAATGACTGCGAACTGTGCAAGTCCTTGATTGAAACTTACGAAATATAGGTAATCATTTTAAACCTAGTTTGCTTCATTTGAAATCGCTTTCAGTTTGTTCATGTACGTTACTCTGATGAAATAACGTATTAATATAGGGATCTATTGTCAAACTGATTAGCTTCATTGGCATTTGCATTTCGGTGTGTTCAGTTATGTTATTTTAATGCAATGACATGGTAATTTCAATTCATATGTGCTTGCATTCTAGCTTGTTTATGTTACTTCAGTTCCATAAAAGGTTACCCAATGTTACACCACAGTCTAATATGCATTCTCATACATATGTCATAGCTTCAAATGGATTGATACTCGTATTTTATCTACAGCGAAGATGGATTCTTCGTTTTATGAGAAAAGTGTATCGAACTGTGGCTAGCTAAGTTTGTCGCCATCGGCACAGAACGACTCAGGTTCAAATCCTGGTATTAAAGGAACTTTGTTCTAAATATTTGCATGTAGAGTTAAAAGAGGGATTAATGAAGGGAGAAACGTGAATAAATATCAACATATTCTTATTGTCCAATAAACAGTGAAAACCAGGTCACAAAATCAATCAATTAATGCGTCTCGCAGCGTAATTGTCTAAGAGTGAACTACTGGTAATTCTTTCATCTGGCACCGTGTATCGAACTCTGCGTAACTCAACTGATAGAGCACTGGCATGGGAAAGACGAAGGTTCTGAGTTGGAATCCTGGTGTCCGATGAAGTGTTCCTCATAAAACGTTCTCATAAGTTAATTAGTGCCAATGAAAACTATCCACCCCCTCGTTCTGGTATTCTTGGTGCATCTCTCACTTTTTGCCTAAGAGAACGAGTCAAGTTTAGAATACTCAGAACTGATAGGGATTTTGCTACAGGACGACCCTTGAAATATAGAAAATAATGAAGGGGAAAATATTTACATTTCCACTCAAATGTCATAAATTATTGATTATGTAGGCCCACCTCCAATTAACTATATCTAAAATAAGAACTAAGTGCATTTGGTAGTCACAAAGGTGACTTTTTTTTTATATAAGAATATCAAGATTGCAGTTATAGCTCAGATCATACCATTTCTCTTCCTCAGACTTTATTCCGGAACAGACATGCACGATAAACTTCGGTTAATCTTCTGATCTCGATGATGTAGTGTATACACATTAATACAATAAATATTCAATATCCAAGTAAATTTTGAATTGGCAGGTATATTAGCAATTTAGGTGTAAATATTGAAGAAAAAATAGACAACTTGTTTTTTAAAATTTAAATTAAATAATCTGATATAAAGAAATGTTCATGTAAATGGTTTTGCTAGTGCATAGACCTAAATGAATTTGGGACAGTTAATTTATTTTATACTTCATTTCAGCAGAAAAATAGCTGTAATTTGGTGTACAGTAATTTAAATCATCAATGCACCCTCAATATAAGTACCTACATCAAGAGGTTCCGTTAAACTAGTTTGTGTACACTACTGGCAAATTTAGTGTCAGCTGGTAAGAATTTTTGAAACTCTACTTTGTGAATGGCCTAAGATCCTAGGAGATATTATGTTTTTAGCAAAAATGTGGCAAGGCCAGAATCGATAGTTAAATTGTATAAATCAATGGCAATACCCATAGTCACATATGGATCCGAAACATGGACCAATACAAACCAACATTTGCAAAAATTACAAACAGCAGAAATGAGATTCCTGAGATCTATAGCAGGATATACAAAACTAGACAGAAAGATCAATATAATTATTCGTGAAGAATTAAAAGTAGAAGAATTAAATGAAATAATTAAGACACATAAAGAAAATTGGAAGTTACACGTAGATAGAATGACAAATAATAGGATCCCCAAAGAAGTTTTAAATTATAAACCACAAGGAAAAAGAAAACCAGGAAGACCAAAGAAACGATGGTACCAGCAATTCGGAGCCGGAACGGGTTGAAGCCCAAACCGTGAAGTAGAAGAAGAAGAAGAAGAAGAAGAAGCAAAAATTTGAAATATTTTAATCTATTTGTTTTGATGCGAAATATCACTGAAATTAACCCAACCTTTGTGCCGAAATTTAACATTTTTAATCACCGTAAAATAGGATATTTATAATATATGTCTCAGTCCTTAAGTAGCTTGCTTATTAATTTAAATGAGCAAAGATCTTACTTGTGAGTAGAAGGCAGCAGAGTCCTTGGCTTCAGGCCGCCAACTGATAGCCAACGCTAGGTGAGTTACTGTAAGGCTTGAAGCTAACACCAGGGATACCAGCCTGGATATAGGCATCATCGTGTGTATGGCCAGGAGGAGTGCAAACAAGGGTAGTGGTGCAGTAGGCCATCCCAAAGCTAGGGTTCCAATACCGTGCACCCCAGTGATGACCAGAGACACTCCGAGGGCGGTAATGTCAGAGCGCAGGAGACAAGCACTCTGACCCGCCGCGAACACCCCTAGCGACGACACTGTCATGGTGCCCAGCAGTAGAAGGGGTGTCAAGGAATCCTGTGAAAAGAGAGAAAAAATCTTATGTGTATCACATAACTTCTTCTGGCCAAATAAAAGTTTTGCCTCTTAGTATATGCACCACATGTAAAGGTAGGGGGGAAATAAGCGGACCGACTAAAATATCTAAGTTGCCGATATGAGCCACTGCGCATGCCTAGCGGCATTCGCAGGATAGTAGGGAATGTTTATTGAAATTTGTTCTAGTGTCGACTGTTGACTTAGCCCATTTCGAAACCCAGAATATGGTTTCTAATCGTATTTTTTATAACTGAATATATTAATTCATAATATTATTATAAAATACTAACACAAATTATATTATATTAGCTACAAGAGTCGGTCCGCTTTTTTTCCCCTACCTGTACAATTTTTAAACAAACTCGTTAAATCTGTTTTTGAGACAATAGCGAAAAATGAAATTGTCTTAATTAAAAATTAGAGAAAGGCTCCGTCAATCTTTATGTCACATCCGTTTTACAAGATTTTCCGTTCTGGAGCTAGGCTGTTCACAGACACACACACACACATCATGTTTCTAAAAATAGTATTTTTGGATTTAGGGTACCTCAAAACCTGTACCTGTATTAAGTTGTCATATTATACTTTAATATTTCATTACTATAAGAATAGAAAGGCAACGTGAGGGTGAAATTTTGAAGAAAATTGTAAATATGTTATTTATTGTTCATCCCTATAATATAAAGCCACACGGCTGACTCACTCACTCATTGACATTAATGTTTGCCCACTTCCACAAAACACTTTTTAGGCTGTAAACCACAGGAAAATTTCAAAAAGTATATTTTTTATTTTTAGCCCTAAAAACAGCAAAAAGGGCTCACTCACCACAATTAATGTATGCCCACTTCCAGATGAGCTGCAAACTTGAAATTTGGTACACGTATAGCTTTTAGGCTGTAAACCACAGGAAAATTCCAAAAACCTTTCCCGGAGCCCCCAATGAGCGAAGCGAGTAATTTATAATGATAGATATGGGGCAAGATATATAAGATGGGGCAAAAAAGTTCTTGTTAGAAAGCTGTAGCCAAACCGAAAATGTTAGTCGCCATTATTTTTACATATGAAGATACGGGAGGAATACCGATTAAAGACAAATTCTTCTTATTTTTTATTGTAATGCCATCTGTTAAACAAACTCGAGAAGTTTTTTTCTCTATATAAATTTTTATCGTTAACGCCAAGGATCCTGTTATATTTGCGTTGAACAGTATCTGAGAAGATGGAAGACCGATGAGAGTACAGATATTTGTTGGATAAACGACGACTGTCCATTTTACTTTTCTCTCGAGTGAAATTTAGTGCTTAGGAGTGGTGTTTCTTTCATTATAATGATATATAAATTGAACACAAAAAGGTAAACTTAATAACATGTTATTTTGTGTGTATATGTTTGAAAACTCAAAATGACGACAGGTTGCTAAGATAATTTTAGATGAATAGGTTTATATTTGTAGTAACTGCCAATCTATCATCTATGGGAAAAGAAAAAGTTTTTCCTCACGTATAAAGCAAAAATCAGGAAACGTTAGGCCCTTATGGACTTTGGACATCACCTGACTATCATCTTCATGAAATCTGCTTTGTTCAAAGTGAGTGTGTTTATGTGTGTGTGTCCTTTGTTTCGTGTTCACTCGAAGATGACTCCAGCATCGGCTGATCACTCATACGGGAGGCCCTCCATGACCTTGTCTGACCAAAAAGGTATATAGGCCTATATGTTCCAAGTGTTCCAAGGCTGATCTCTCTCCCGACATGTCACGGTTCTGTAGGCTGCATAAACAATTCCTATAGGCCTAATGAGAGGTAACACTGAGAAAATGAAGAAGATAGGTCGTAATATTCCCCATCTCAGCGTATCGTGATCTCAAGTCAGATTCACTAAGACTGGGGTCAAGGGAGTGATCCCCTTGTACATTTTTAAGAAGGTTCTAATGAAGGTCTTGGCCGCCTGCGTGGTCTAGTGGTTAATGTTGCTGACTACGGATTAGCGAGTCTGGGTACGATTACCGATACTTCCCCGGGTTTATCTAAGGTAGGAAGGTATGGAATGGGGTTCGCTCAGCCTCGTGACACAAACTGAGGAGCTACTTGATAGAGAAGTAGCGGCTCCGGTACAATAGTCATCAATATTCTGCCGTGGGAGTCGGCATGTTGACCACATGTCCCCAATCCTGCCATCTGTCTATGGTAGATGACCCAGCGGTCAGGCCTAGTCCCTTAAAAGGATGTAGCTTCATGGAGTTTATTTTCAGTTTAGTGTAGGAAGAAGGTCTTAGGATGAAATATAGCCTTGTTATGAGGTCTTGCAGCATAACTTACTCAATGAGTAGAGTATCGGTTATAATATTCTCTGATGGTGGTGGCGATGAAGAACTTATAACCGACAGCAGGAAAGAGGACGACAATAATGTTTGTATCTTTATTTAACGACGGGCGTTTTCTCCAATACAGCCAATAACTGTCGCCGTTTTGTCGGAATTTCGACAATAATAGCATTATTACATTGAAGATACACTACTTT